>QEOT01009252.1:40450-54100 GCA_003123785.1 Pterocarya stenoptera | reverse complement strand
AAAAAAAAAAAAAAAAACAAACATCCATCTTCCAGAGACTTCCCATCTTCACCATCTTTTCTTTTTCTTTCCTCCGTATTTTTTCTTCCCTCCATTTTCAACCTTCTGTTTTCATCTCCCTCCATTTGTCGTCAGATTCCTCACTTTCTGGTTCCTATCCTCAGATTCCTCACTTTCTGGTTCGCATTCCAAGTTTTTCAATCTCATTTCACCTTTCTTTGGTTCTTTCATTACGAGGGAGAGCTCAATGGTGATTCGCATTCCAAGTTTTTCAATCTCACTTCACCTTTCTTTGATTCTTTCAGTACGAGGGAGAGCTCGATGGTGAACGTGGTGTCGACGGCGCTGTACCTTTTGTTCATAACGTTCGTGATACTAGTGGGATTCTAGCAAGGAGACTGGAGGAACTTTTCTGTGGGGTTTCCGACTTGATTGGGCTCTCGTTGATGGTGGATTGCAGTGGCTCACGGTGGCTCAAATCTTCTTCGGGTTTGATCTTTATGCTACGGACTTGGGAAGACTATTTTGTGAGTTGGGAAAGACGAGGGGTATCTGTGATTTGGGGGATACAAAGGAATTTGCTGTGAGTTGTTTTGGGTAGGGCCATAGCGTTTTTATTTCTTTCCACGTAGGACGCGGTTACGCAGCGATTCCCCCTCGCAGTTGTATATATCATTTTTTATTCTAATATTATTCAAACAATTTTGGCTTTTACTTTAAGCATCAACCCTTCAAGTGAAAAAAATAAAGTAGACGTCGTTTGCAAGTCAAGAAATTAATTTTAAAAGGTCACTACCTAAATTTTTATAGTTATTTTTATTTTTATTTCCGAATTGATATAATATACTATAATATAATATTATTTCTAGAAAGTGTTACAATTAAAAGTAGATTCTACAAAAAATAAATACATAAATTAATATGATTTTATATAATATATTACATCTACTTTATAATAAAAATAAATTTATAATCTAATATAGCACATTATGTCTCATCAGTTTATAAATTTATTCTTTAGTGATTAAAATATATTTTTTTCTATTCATAATAGATTTATAAATTTATTTTTATGTGATTAAAATATTATTTTATACTGAACTGTCTGAAATGAGTGATAAAAGAAGAGAGTAACTTATAGCCGGTTGAACCGATCTCACCCAAATAACACCCTCCAACGAGGTGTGCCACGTAGATATCATATATTAACAATCATATTACTGCACTACATAGAGACAAAAATTATTTTTCTGTGCCGAGCAACGACCAACCCTCCCTCCCTCCCTCCTCCTCTCTCTCCTCTTTCTCTCACATCTGCCTGTGTTAAAAATCCAACTATTGATCCAAAAGTCTTAGGATTGTTGAAGTTAAACCTTTAACCCTTAGAATCATAATATTTTATTACACTTCTGAATCTTATGTCCACGACGACACACTCTATTGACACTAATTCGGTGGTAGTCCTATTCCTTTTTGTGACTTCATTCATCTATTAGTATTTAATGACTTAAAATTATACCCATACACAGTATCAAAGCATTTTAATCCAGCCTATAGGTCATCCCCTCTGTGACTTGAACCCGTGACGTGATTTCTACTTTGATACTAATTGTTAAAGACCCAACCATTGATCCAAAAGTCCTAAAACTATTGGATACTAATTGGGTTAAAACTTTAACCATTAGGATCATAACAGTCCGTCGTGGAGTTGTTTGCTCTACGTCAAATAGCCAATGTTGGAGTTCTTCTAGACTACCTGAATGAGTATGAACTTGTTCGGGTTCCCGATCATGCGTGTGAGTATTGTTACAACTTCAATGTCTTGTGGACGAATGGCTTTGGGTGCGACGCGAAGTGGTGGGCTTGGTAGGGGTTGGTCAGGAACTTCGATAAATGTTCGTGGCTGTATACAAATCTTATGTATAACAATACTTATTATGAATCCATATATACTTGTCTCAAGTTGGGGGGGCAATAGTGCACTGAATCTGGATGGTGTTTGTGTGACCGACGGTCTGAAGGGATCTCTTGGTCTGGAGATGCGGTCTAAAGAGGTGTGCCGATCTGGAGCTTCTGCGCCGATATAAAGGTCATACGGCATGCCTCTGTGTAGGTGGGTGCAAAGGTTTGTTCGTTTGGATCCGAGTTTGTATTTTCAGAAGAAAATAGACGGGTTTCTCATCTTATTTTGATTTTACTATCATGAGATGCAGCTCACAAGGCTTTTATATGGATTTCTGATGTGTCAATCAATTTAAGTCTCATTTGTTTGTATAATTCTTCTCAACTCATCTAATCTCATCTCGTCTAATCATTACAACTTTTTCAAATTGTTACATAAAATAAATTAAATCATTAATTTTTTTAAATTTTTAAATAAAAATAATATTAAAAAAAAAAATTATAATAATATTTTATTTAACTTTTAATTTTAATTTCAATTCATATCGTCTAAAAAAAAAAAAAAAAAGCGATGTCTTATTTGAGAGTCTTAATCGCACGTAACGGAGCTACTGTTTCGAGGAGTTTCTGATAAAAGAATTTCATTTTTATAGTGGGCCCCGAGAGAAAATTGGTGCCTGGCTGTTGTATTTTGGGGGGGACCCGCTTCTTTAGAAGTTTCAAACCTCTCCCTCAGATATCTCTTTCTGAGTGAAACTTTTTGTCTCTAGAATTCATCTCTTTCAAATTTGAGTCGTTGACCAGACAGTAGACTCTGGGAGTGAAAGTTATGATTTCTTACCACCCTGGTCCCTACCCATATACCTCACACCCATCCTTTGCTTTTTATATTTTCTTTGACTCAAGTCCAAGCATCTCATTGTAACAATGGGCAATTCACACTACTTTTGTTGATAATATAATAATAATAATGATGATGATGATATACTTCTTTATAAGGCTACTTGTAAATTTTTAAATATAATGTCGCATATGAATCTATAATGTTATATTGTGCAAGTGTACGTTTTATACTTTTATCAACAGCATTAATCATAAAAGAAAAAATAAAATTCTTAAAATTTTTTTTCTTTTTCTTTTGAAAATGTATAATTTAAGTGGGCCACCTCGACGTTTCCCACTCCACCACGCTTCTACAAATCCCGCACTCCAACCCTTGCGTCAGAAAAAGAAACCAAACACCTCTCTCTCTAATCCGAAGAAGCAAAAATAATGTTTCGACTACCGTTCGTTGTGGTCGGGCTACTGCTCTTCGTCTCTTCTCCTCTGACTCTTGGTCTAAACCAAGACGGCCTTTTTCTGCAGCAAGTCAAGCGCAGCCTCTCCGACCCTACTCACTCCCTCTCCGACTGGAATGACCGCGACGACACCCCTTGCAACTGGACCGGCATCGCCTGTGACCGCGTCACTCTTCGTGTCACCTCCGTCAAACTCGACTCCTTACAGCTCGGCGGTCCCTTCCCCATCTTCCTTTGCCGCCTTCCCTCTCTCATCTTCCTCTCTCTCCCCTACAACCTCATCGGCTCTTCCCTCACCCCCGATATCTCCTTTTGTCAGTCTCTCCAGTACCTCGACTTGGCACAGAACCTCCTGGTTGGTCCCATCCCAGATACACTCTCTGAGATCCCGAATCTACGGCATTTGAACCTCTCCTATAACAACTTCTCGGGAGGTATTCCTGCCAGTTTTGGAGAGTTTCGGCGACTCGAAACGCTGAACCTGGCTTCTAACTTCATAAACGGTTCGATACCCATTTCTCTTGGCAACATTTCGAGCCTGAAAGACCTTGAGCTTGCTTATAACCTGCTCTTGCAGAGTCCGCTACCAAGTGAACTCGGTAACCTGACGAGTCTCGAGAAGATTGGGCTCCAAGAATGTGACCTCGTGGGTCAGATTCCGGCGAGTATTGGTCGGCTGACCCGCCTTACAAGCCTCGATTTGTCCAAGAACCGACTCACAGGCTCAATCCCGAGCTCTATCACGGGCTTGAAAAGTATTGTCCAAATCGAGCTATACGAAAACAAACTCTCTGGCGTGTTACCTTCGGGGATGTCGAACTTGACAAAGTTGTTGAGACTAGACGTGTCGGTGAACAATATTACGGGGACAATTCCGGAAGACTTGTGCGGCTTACCACTCGAATCTTTCAATCTCAACGAAAATCGCCTCGAGGGGTCTTTACCCGAGAACATAACTCGGTCAGCAAATCTGTACGAACTCAAACTCTTCAACAACAAACTCAGTGGTTCATTGCCGAGCCAACTCGGCAAGAACTCGCCCTTGCGGATCCTTGACCTTTCGTACAATGAATTTTCCGGCGAAATTCCAAGCCATTTGTGTGATATTGGTGCGTTAGAAGATCTTATTTTGATAGCCAATTCATTTTCTGGCAAAATTCCTGACAGTCTGGGAAATTGCACGAGCTTAAGCCGGGTCCGGTTTAAGCACAATGAGCTTTCGGGCACTGTTCCTGAAAGATTATGGGGCTTACCCCATGTGTACTTGCTTGAGCTCGAGGAGAACTCGCTGTCTGGAGACATTTCTACAATGATTTCTGGTGCACATAATCTGTCTCAGTTGATGATTTCGAGTAACCGTTTTTCAGGTTTGATACCCGAGGAGATTGGCTCAATCGGAAATCTTATTGAGTTTTCGGGCAGTAATAATATGCTAACGGGTCAAATCCCCGGAAGTTTGGTGGAGTTGAGTGAATTGGGCAAACTTGATCTTAGCTATAATGAGCTTTCGGGCGAGATTCCGGTGGGAATCCAAGCCTGGAAGAAGCTCAATGAGCTTAATTTGGCCAACAACAGGTTATATGGTGAAATTCCAAGTGAAATTGGGGGCTTGCAGGTGCTTAATTATCTTGATCTTTCCGGGAATCAGTTTTCTGGGAAAATCCCACTTGAGTTGCAAAACTTGAAGCTCAATTTGCTGAATTTGTCGAATAATAGGTTCTCCGGGAGCCTTCCTCCTCTTTACAACGATGAGAATTATAGGAGTAGCTTTGTGGGCAATCCGGGCTTGTGCGGTGACCTTCCTGATCTTTGTCCTGGGATTGGTAGAAGTAAGAAGAGGGCCGATTTTTGGGTTCTCGGATTAATCTTTGGGCTTGCGGCCATCGTTCTTGTTGTTGGGGTGGTGTGCTTCTATTGGAAGTACCGGACTTTCAAGAAGAACAAGAAAGGAATTGCAATGTCTAAGTGGAGGTCATTCCATAAGCTTAGTTTTAGTGAAATCGAAATTCTCGATTGTCTCCGTGAAGATAACGTGATTGGTAGTGGAGCTTCAGGGAAAGTTTATAAGGTTGTGCTAAGCAATGGTGACGTGGCAGCGGTGAAGAAATTATGGGGAGGAACAAAGAAAGAATATGGGACTGTTGATTCTGAGAAAGATGAGTTTAAAGCTGAAGTTGAAACATTGGGAAGGATTAGGCACAAGAATATTGTGAGGTTATGGTGTTGTTATGACACTGGGGATTGCAAGCTTCTGGTGTACGAATACATGCCCAATGGAAGCTTGGGGGATGTATTGCGTAGTGGCAAGGCAGCCTTGTTGGATTGGCCAACAAGGTATAGGATTGCTCTGGATGCGGCTGAGGGGCTCTCTTATCTGCATCATGACTGTGTTCCACCCATTGTTCATAGGGACGTGAAATCGAACAACATATTGTTAGATGAAGAGTTTAGAGCTAGAGTTGCGGACTTCGGAGTTGCTAAAGCTGTAGCAACAGTCAGTAAAGGGGAGGAAGCCGCCATGTCTGTGATTGCAGGCTCTTGTGGCTACATTGCTCCAGGTTTGTCAGCATATTACATGGTCACTTGCAATTGTTAACACTAACTTGAGATATAATTTGCTAATCCTGAGTCGAATTAGTACTACTATATTTCGTTAGTTGGAATCTTGAATTCTCATTGTTGATCATAGTTCATGAAAGAATCATGCAGCCGTTCATACATACCATAAGCAGTGCGGTTGGTTTGAGTAGATTGGTGATTGTAAAAATTCTCAATTTTGGTTGAGATCAGTTTGAAATTAGTCGGTTCAAATTGTCTCATCCACTTCAAAATCATTTTTATTTATTTTTTACTGCAAACAAATTAATAGTTCACCAGTTATACGTCACAGCTTGCTTATTTCTAATCTAGTCTGCTTTGATTTGAAATTGATGCAGAGTATGCTTATACACTTCGCGTGAATGAAAAGAGCGACATCTATAGCTTTGGAGTGGTCATTTTGGAGTTGGTAACTGGTAGGCTCCCAACTGATCCTGAGTTTGGAGAGAAAGATTTGGTAAAATGGGTCTGCACCACATTAGACCTGAAAGGAGTCGACCATGTAATTGACAGTAATCTCGATTCCAAGTACAAGGAAGAGATAGGCAAAGTTCTCGACATTGGCCTCATGTGCGCTGGCATACTTCCCATTAACCGCCCTTCAATGCGAAAGGTGGTTAAATGGTTGAAGGAGGCTGTCGCAGAGAACAAAACAAAGACGGCTAAGAAGGATGGGATGTTCTCCCCATATTACTACGAAGAGGCCTCTGATCAAAGAGGTATAATTTTTTAATTTTAAATTTTTTTCTCTTATCAAATGTGTAATATATGGATGATGAGTAGATGAATTTAATTAATTTAGGAATAAAAAGGATTCCAGTGAGTTATAAATTCTCATGGTCTTGTGTTTGGTTTCATATATAGCAGGAAAAGAACAGATTGCAGCTGATGAGAAAGCGATGGAGAGGGAGATTTCTGCATGATATTCCCACTTCAAAAATGATATGGTAGCTTCAGCGAGGCACCAGATTTGTACCGTTCATAGAATGTAGCCATTTTACTACCCTGGTTCCCCTCCTTTGTTAGGCGACTGTTAGATACAAGTGTTAAAAATTCCCATAAATGAAAACCTATTTTCCCGGCAGCAAATGCAATGATCCTATAATACGTGAACTTTGAAAAAGTTGCATAGTTCACTTTTCCACTTTTTAAAGAGTATTGTTAAAGTATCGTGTCTTTGTAGTTGCTTTCCATCCTCAAATTAGGTGAACGAAACATGCAAATGCAAGAAATGTTAAAAATAATAACGTGATTTTCAGTCGGAAACAGCTATGATTCTCATACTTTATGGACTTCGAAAATTGCGGATGTACATTTCGGTTATGTTCCTCGTTTGTGTCCTAAACTCTACTGTGCAATCACTACAGAAATTCCAGCTGGCCGAAAAATTTCTTTCTTTCATTCTCTTTTTAGATTCCGTTTCGAGGTTTGGATGGAGAGTTAAGTTGAGTTGAGTGTTTATGAATAATAACAAGTTGAGTAGATAGAGTGAGTTATATGAGATTCATCTAAAATAAATTTAGTTATGTTTGAATTTTAAGATGAGTTTAGTATTATTTATGAAAAATAGAAAAAAATTATGAATTTCATATATAATAATGTATTGAGTTGAGAAAAATTATAAATTTTATGTATAAAGAAATTTTAAATTGAGATGAATTTAATAATAAAAGAATTAAGTATTTAAATATTAAAATTAACTTAAAATTAAATTAAAATTAAATTGAAATATCTAACAGTTTTGCAACCAAACGCTCGTTTGGCCTTGGTAACTTTCTCTGAGAACCTCGCTAATTGTGAATGAAAGGTGTGTCTTCTGTTCGTCGACAGCAGTGTAGTCTAAAGTCAGATATTGGGACCAACTCCTTTTTGTCAGTTTGAAAATAGCAAAGATGCAGTCTGGACGCCAAATTTGACTAAAGACGTAAAAGCAATAAATTGTTGATCTGAAAAGTCAGCAATAGGGTCTGCATCATCTCTTGTTATCATCTCATGAAAATGATTATTTTAGACTGTCTGCTTCATGTTAAAAAAGACGTTTATTGGACATTTCTAACCATAGATAACTTTTTGTTTGTTTAATATTTTAATGGATCATGTTTCTGTCTGTTTTCTTTCTTCATGAGATGGTGTGTTTGGCTTTTCTTGGTGTAGAACGGCACATACTGTGCACATTTGGCAATTTGAGAATTCGATCAAAACTAGAAGAAAACAAATGTGTAACAAACGTTGTATGACATATGTGTGTGCCATATTTATATATGTCACGCGGCCTGCAGGATTGTGACCTGAGCTTCTACCTACATATAGAGATGAGAGGCAACTCTATTTATTGCTGTCGAGAGTTTGGGTAAGACTGTAAATGAGTGGCTCTGTCGAAGACTGCACTCGATATTAGCTCGGTTACATTCGAATTGAGCTCAGCCTGTGAGAACAGAATCTCAATCATGAAAGTAGAAATCCGCTTGATTACATATTTGATTAAATTCGGCTTAACTCGATTAAGACTTTTGAAGAAGGGTAATTCTACAGCCCCTGCTGGTTCCTCCCGTTCCAAGTTCTCGCTTGGCGTGCGTGCTATGTGGCAGCCATGTGTTTATTTTAATTTTAAAAAAAAGAAAGATAAAAAAGAAAAGGAGATCTTGTTCATTTCAGAATTTGCATCTCTGCTAACCCCAACCTCGACAGCCTGCCCTGCCTCTCATTTCTGTCCTCTCCTTCGTCAAACAGGTTCGGCACCCGCACAAGTTCGCACATCAAAGGATTTCATTTCCGGCGTTCCATCTATCCTCCTCTGTCATCCAGAATCCGAAAACCTTTTATGCACTAGTTGCATTGACAGCCCCTCATTTTCAAGCGGCAAAGAATAGGCAAGTTTGTGTGGGTTTTTTAGTGATTTGCATTTCTATCTTTTGTACCAAAAAATAAAAAAAAGTGTGAAATGACCAGGCGTCTATTTATGACCTAGAATGTTACAGGTCAATTGAATCCCAAAGGAATATTGATTTTTTTGCTAAGAACATGAATTTTAGAACTGTGTTGGTTGGGACCTTTAATGGAGAATCCCTTATGTGGGTAGGCAACAGAGCTAGTACATAAAAGTTTTCTTTAAGCAATCCGTGTTGATTAATGTGATAATTTAGTGATATACAGAACTACAAATAGGTGAAACGTTTTGTGTTGCAATAGTTTTGCTGCAGAACTCCTTTTAAAAGACTGGCGATTAGATTGTTAACAGCTTTTTATAGAAATTACAATCTCCCTTTGGTACTTTGTGCTTGGAAAGTAGGTAAGAGTCACAAGATACCTGAAGTATAAGTAGTTTCCTCCTCTTTTTTTCCATTCTTTTGGCGTGAAAACTGGAAATTTACACGAAAATCAGAGCAGAATCACCTCCTTTTAATCCCATGAAGCTCAACTTTTGATTGGAAAAATCAAGACATAAAGGTAAGGACTGAGATATACAAGAAAACGAAGGAAATGGCGGCTCTGTTTCTTATTTTTGCTTGAAGAAGACAAATGACCACAACTTTATTCAACAATGATGTATTTTAAGTTTGAGATTTTAATTTAAAATATAACAAAATGTCAAATGAACTGAGCCAAACTCTATTTTGATTGAGCTCAAGCTGTTGGCATGCCGAGCCAAACTCGAGCAAAGCCTACAAAAACGTCTCGAGCTCGAACTTGAAATCTTAACACTATGAGCTGAGCCTGACAACACAAAGCTGGACTCGATTCTATTATTGCTCTAGTTTCTGAACAACCTATATATCATCTCTCATTGGTTGGTTTCGTTCTCTGTGCCAGATCAATTCTTTTTGAGATGTCTATGTGGCGTTTGTTGATTGGCCGGTGTGAAATTAATCTTCACACCCGACCGGCCTAGAGCGTATCCTCTGTTTGGAGGTGAGAAAACTGGCATTGGTCATTGGAGAGGACCTCTCTACTCTTCAAGTTTCTCCAGGTTGGGAGGCTCTCCTTACAAGCTCGGCATGCAAAAATCTTTATTCTATGAGGGATCTGCATGTTCCAATTGCCTTTCCAAACCATCTTCTGGATACTGGCAGCTGAACATTCCCCACAAGTGATCATCAAGTCAAATTTTATGTTAACGGACAACTGATTTATTATTCAAGTGTGTTCGAGTTTGTTGTTGAGCTATTCACTACAACAAATATATATTTTTTTCCCGATAAGGTATTTTGGTAGAAAAAATTTTCAATTTCGTGCGACGAAATCTTTTTCCACCAATTTTAATCATGGGGAGCTCGTGGTATAAAACTATTGATAGAAAGTATCTTTTTCCACCAAAAGCCCAACTTGTGGGAAATACCTACTTTTTCCAGTAAAGAAAACGACGGACAAAGGCTTCTGAACTCATCGAAAATATGATAGCATTTTGATGTGAATCGTGGGAAAAAGTATTTCTCACAAAATACTTTCGCTGCAAATTATATTTTTGGCAAACAATTTCGTCGCAAATGCATATTTGTGAACAACTCTTATAAATATTTCTAGCAGAACAATGTATTTTCTGGTAGTTATATCTGTCGCAAATGTTAAAATATTTCAGAAAAATAAACTTGAAAAAGTAAGAAAATGAGACTGTGCCAAAGTATTCAAAATAAATGGTCTGATATAAGCTAAAAATCTATATACTATCCTGGAGACCCAAATTCACACTCATAATAACTTCAAAAAAATATATAAAATTGTGGTAACATGTTTGTTTCGGATGTGTTTCGCACTCCAGCACGCACCCACTACCAACCTTTAACACGTAGACTGTGGCGCCCCCAACTTCCATGTACGGACACACACGGAAATCGAGACACCCAGGATGATGACAACACGGTCACGCACCCCATCGACATGTGCTGAGTGTGTGTAATGCAACACGTGTACAATAAAATACGCAGCGAAACGGTTAAGTCAAATAACTACGTACCAGAGTTTAATACAATATCAGAGTACTGAAAATCCACATGTTAACATAATACAAATTTTGTTTACAAAACAACATCAAATCAAATAAAATACAATAAACAAAAGCAGAAATAATCTTCAACACAAATATAGCCCATGTCCCTACTCCTCAGGCGGAGCCGCATCCTCGGGCTCAGCCTCATCAAAACCTGCATCAAAATCTACAGTCCCACAAAATGGAACCGCAGGTAAGTAAAACCCAAAAAAACTCAAAGACAAGAAATATATTTAAACAACCAATGCTATGCATGCTCATGATTACCCAAGCGTAAAAATCCGAGAAAACACATTTCTCGAAAAACACAATTTTCTCACTCACGCCAAAAACACCATTTGGCACAAATTAACAAATCCAGGAATAATTCCTTTAATTCCAATTTTAACCGTATGCACCATGGCCTCCCCTAGGGACCATCCACATACTCTGGCTTCCCATCTTCACCCCACGGGTAACGACCGTGCAAGTGATACATGAGTGATGCCCAGTTCCGCGCCCACCGCGTACATAGCCAGGCATCCTCTGACCCCCGCCAGCCCGAGGAGTCACGGAGTCGGATCGAGAGCGCTACCATCTCGTCCAAGTCCCGGGCAAAAGCCCCAGGGGACGACACTCAGTATATTCCGCTCCCGAGTGTCCAGAGGAGCTCCACCGAGATAATATCCCATCTCGGCTTGGGGGTGATACACACGCACCCAAAAAGCCTTAAATATAATTCCTTAAAACACACACACACCCACGCATGCGTGCACAATGCCATGAAATCAACAACCAACAGTTATCAGCACAACCAGATAACCAATTCACAGTTTATAAAACAAGTTAGTGCAAAAATATATTAAAGTCTTAAAAGTCTTTTGGAGAAATACTTACAGCGGTTGATAATAATTTTAGGAGGATCACGGAGGAACTGGAAGCACCAAATCAGCAACTCCACAGTGTAAAAACACTGTGGCCGAATACACTGTAAACCCAAATTTGCACGGAGTCAAACGAAGACTTGAAATTGATAGGGTAGGGCCTATTGAGGTCGGTGAAGCTAATGGTAGTGAAAGTTGGCCGTGGGTGGCGGCCGAAATGGTGGTTTAAGGCCGAGAATAGCAAATCGGAAATGGAGCTCGCACGGGCGGCTCCGGCGACGGATCGGGGCTGGGTTTGGGTGGAAAAGCTTGGTATTGGGCCGGTGAAGAAGTGGTGAAGAAATGGTGGCCAATGGTGGCCGGACGGCGGCGGAACGGCGAGGAGAAGCCTACGGCTTCGCACGGCTCTCGGAGGCTAACGGCGGCGCGGCGTGGGCTGAGATTTGGAGGGGTAGCTCGCCGGCAGGTGGGGAAGCCGGTGGTGCCGGCGGTGAGGGCCACGGCCGGCCGGAGGCGGCGCCGGTGGCTGTAGACCGAAAACACGTGGGAGAGGAGAGAGAGAGTGTCGCGGGGCTGGGTGAAACCGACGGGGAAGGAAAAAAAAAAGAAAGAAAAGAAAAGAAAAGGAAGAGAAAAAGGAAAGAGGAAAAAGAAAAGATAGGGGAAAAGAAATGAGGTCCAATCCTCACCACTTTCGAGTCACAACTGATCCTCAAAACATTATTTTTAAACCAGTAAATTAAATAAAACAAAATAAACTCAAAACTAATTAAAATAAAATATTAAACTCCAACAATAACATACTTTAAAATAAAAGGCAATTAAATTGCATAACACTAATTAAAATAAATCAAACGCAGTGAAATGCTTTAAATAAAACAACAATAATTTTAAAACCCATAAACGAACCAATTTAAATCAAAGATCAATTTAAATCTGAAATAATAATTAATAAGAAGAAGGCCCAATAAAAATATTATAAAATAATAATTTTAAAACTCCCAAAATACTAAAACTAGAGAATCAATCATTAAATTAATTAAAATAATCCTTCATTAAAATACACTAAAATACGGGGTGTTACAATCTCCCCCCCTTAAAATAAATTTCGTCCTCGAAATTGTAGGGTCAAACATCAATGCTAATGACAGGCATGAAATGCAACAAAAAGATAGGCTTAAGAGACATACCGCCATTCATCCAAACAAAAAGGGGTATTGCTCCATCATGTCCGCTTCTCTTTCCCAAGAGAAATCTTGAGCCAACGGATCACCCCAAGCTACCTTTACCAAAGGTATCGACTTAGATCTCAACCTTTGCTCCTTCCAATCCACAATCTGCGTCGGGGCAACCTCATAAGTAAGGTCAGGCTGCAGTTGAATGCGTTCTGGATCGACAAAACGCGGTTCTAGCTGGCCAAAACTTTTCTTCAACGAGGACACATGGAACACATTATGAATCTCTCCAAAATACTCTGGCAAAGCAATCCTGTAAGCAATAGCCCCAACCTTATCCAAAATCTGAAAAGGTCCAACATACCTTGGGCTAAGCTTTCTTTTCTTGCCAAAGCGCTTAACGCCCTTCATAGAAGAGACTTTGAGATAAACCCAATCACCTTCCTCGAAAGACAAGTCTCTTCTCCTCGTATCAGCATAGCTCTTCTGACGACTCTGCGCTGCTGCTATTTTGGCCCTTATAACCCGAACTTGGTCTTTCATCTCTTGAATCAACTCAGGTCCAATTAAACTACTCTCACCCACTTCATCCCAACACAAGGGTGATCTACACTTCCTCCCATACAACGCTTCATACGGGGCCATCTGAATGGAAGCATGAAAACTGTTATTATAAGCAAATTCAATTAACGACAGTTGATTTTCCCAACTCCCTTGGAATTCCATGACACATGCCCGTAACATATCCTCCAGAGTCTGAATAGTACGCTCAGACTGACCATCAGTTTGAGGATGATAAGCAGTGCTGAACTTCAAATTAGTGCCTAGAG
>QEOT01009252.1:0-36707 GCA_003123785.1 Pterocarya stenoptera | reverse complement strand
GCAAATCGGAAGTGGAGCTCGCACGGGCGGCTCCGGCGACGGATCGGGGCTGGGTTTGGGTGGAAAAGCTTGGTATTGGGCCGGTGAAGAAGTGGTGAAGAAATGGTGGCCGGACGGCGGCAGAACGGCGAGGAGAAGCTGTAGGCTTCGCACGGCTCACGGCGGCTCACGGCGGCTAACGGCAGCGTTAGGAGGCCTGAAAACTTATGGGTGAACTCGCCGGCAGCTGGGGAAGCCGGTGGTACCGGCAGTGTCGACCACGAGCGGCCGGAGGCGGCGCTGGTGGCTGAAGACCGATCGGACGTGAGAGAGAAGAGAGAGAGTGTACGCGGCTAGGTGGTCCGAACGGGGGAGAAGAAAAAGAAGAAAAAGAAAAGAAAAGGAAGAGAAAAAGGAAAGAGGAAAAAGAAAAGATAGGGGAAAAGAAATGAGGTCTAATCCTCACCACTTTCGAGTCACAACTGATCCTCAAAACATTATTTTTAAACCAGTAAATTAAATAAAACAAAATAAACTCAAAACTAATTAAAATAAAATATTAAACTCCAACAATAACATACTTTAAAATAAAAGGCAATTAAATTGCATAACACTAATTAAAATTAATCAAACGCAGTGAAATGCTTTAAATAAAACAACAATAATTTTAAAACCCATAAACGAACCAATTTAAATCAAAGATCAATTTAAATCTGAAATAATAATTAATAAGAAGAAAGCCCAATAAAATATTTTCACAACTTAAAATATTATAAAATAATATTTTAAAACTCCCAAAATTCTAAAACTAGAGAATCAATCATTAAATTAATTAAAATAATCCTTCATTAAAATACACTAAAATACGGTGTGTTACATAGACCGATAAAGGCTTGGAGGATATAAACGCCTTTGATGTCTAAGTCAGATGACTTCTGAGTGAAATAAAGAACGGAAGTTCTATTCACTTAGCTGATCAGTCTTTCTCCTCTCATATATATCGTGGTTGGAGTGGGTTGCCCTTACTTTTGTAACAACATAATCTCTCGTTTGAATTATGTTTGGGTTAATGACTTGAACTCTCCTCATTTGATTTCGTGTGATAGTTGAGGGAGTATTTGAATATGTCTTATTGGTATAGAATTCATCTGATTTACCTTTCATGAACACGGGACCAATCTAGGATGGGAGGCGCATATGTCGTTCAGGACTCATCATGGGCTCCTCCTTTTGGGCCCGGGGCCCTTAAGTCACGTATGTGGGTTTTGGAGACTGGGGGAGAGTTTGGCCTCTCCAATTACCCTGCGAAGTCTCATCACGCTTCTCGTGATAAGACTTATACTTGTTGGTGTTGTCTCGTTTCCTGAGTTGTAGTTGTCTCAAATCCCATACGGGAAAGGGGCAAAGAGTGCATTGCTTTGTTTTTGCACTTCTTCCTTTCTTCTTTTTGTGTCTGACACGTTTTCGTCATCATTAGTCCCATCTTTTTGAGTGAAGTTGTCCTTATTAAACTGCAATTCCGTATTAGTTACTTCTTTTACTATTTTCCTCCATTCTTCATCTCCGTGTGTCTCCATCCCATAAAGCTCGTTTTTAGTCTTTCCCATCTTTCCACCTTTCGAGTTTGTTCTCACTAATGGCTTGTCACAAATCTTCCCACGCCCCTTCTTGCGGTGCTAGGTCTTCCAGACCCTGCAACTCTCCTCCACGCACGGAAGGGCATTGACCGCCCTTGTCTTTGAGGGGAGTCATTCGTTGGCAAGGACGCCACGGTCAAATCTGGACTTTGTGAGGAACCGCGAACGGCCTAACCCAGTGGCGTTGAGCTTGCCGGAACCTCTCAGGGGGGTGGTTGATGCTGGCGGTCTCGCTGCTCAAGTGGCATTATATTCAGTAATGTTTTTGATGGGGCTTAGAATGCCGTTCTGTCGGTCTATCCATGATGTGCTTGATTTTTTGGGGCTTGCTCCTTTGCAACTCATGCCAAATGTGTAAAGGATTTTGATGGCGTGTTGTATCATTTGGAGGCAAGTATTGGAGCCTGTTATGAGGATTACCTAGATCTCACGGCGAGGGAGTTTCTTTCTACCCATGGGGTTCGACGAATAGATGGGGGAAGTTATGTAGTCTCCGGTCCCACACCGATACCGGGTGGTGTGTTTGGAACGTCGATATTCTCATGCTAAGGAGTGGCAACGGAAGTTCTTTTTCGTTTTTGGTGATGGTTGGAAATTTTCTTCAAGCGAGGTTGCTAGCCATGAGTTCTTGATTCGAGCGGCATGGAGCCCTGTTCCTAACGATCACAAGTTTTCTATTATCCTTTCTGATCGAGAGGAGACTCGTTTGTGCCTGGTGTATGCTTGGGTGGAGCAAGAAGATAGTTCCATTTGGTCATACGTTTTCTGAACCGTGCCAATATTAATAGGTTTGTGGTAATATGTATTGCCTGTTTGTGTCGTGAGATTTGACACGCATTCCACATGTTTATGTTGGGTTGACTAATCGTGTTTGCCATATTCTTACAAGTTTGTGGTTTCGCCTGGGCGGGGCCATGTGTTCGATCGCCAATTTTTGAGCCTTCCTTACCCTGGGGGAAAAAGAAGGCATCCTCGACTATGGTGGATCGTAAAGGGAAGAAAGCGCAAACCAGTGGCGAGGAGTGTGAAGTCCTACTAAATCGCCTTGAGCAAGTGGGAAAGGAGCTAGAGGAGGCTTGGCATCGCAGCTCCGATTATACTGCTTGCCTTACCAAGTCGGAGGTAGACCAACAAGAACTAGCTATTCAACTTAGCATTTCTTAGGGCGAGAAGGTTAGTGCCAAGGCAAAATGGAAGAAGGTGAAGTAGGAGCTTAGGAGCCATGACTAGCATTACATGAATTTGTAAGAGATCTTTGAGAATTACAACAAGAGACTATTGGACTCGAAGTTGAAGGTGACTGAGCTGGCCACTGAGCCGGAGGTTTCTTGGTAGGAAGTTGTTCACTTTTTCCCTCAACTAGCAGTTGCCTGTTCCATTCAGAATCGAGCTTAGGGCCTGCGCTACAGCTCAGTATCAAACAGTTGAGGGAGCTCCTGCTCGCTCATCTCCGGTTAGATTTGCGTGTGATGGATTGGAAGTCCCTAAAAGCTAGTCGAGTTTCCTACCAAGTTTTTGATTCTCTTGGCCTTGATGGGATGTCGTACGCTTTTCCACCCCCCAATTCTGGAACTCGCCCTTGACAAGATATTTTTTTTATTTTAATGATTTGATGGTATGTAAAGCATTAAATTTGTTAATTAATGGTTTTTTTGGCACCCTACTTTTGTCAATATAGTTGAGCTTTCCCTTGTTTGTCAAAGATAATTGTGCTCTTCTTTAGAGGTTTATTTCATGGACAACCTTGAGTCCCTTCGTGCTGTGAGGTGAGGAATGTGTTAATGTGTGGGTGTTAATACTCGCCTGTATTTGGTGGGAGGCTGCCCCGCTCGCTTTGGGGTCAAGAGGGAAAACACACAGTTGAATTGTTTTCTTCCTATGATTGCCATGTGTGAGTGGAGACACTAGGTTTGTGTTTGACGAGAGGTTACCTCAATCGTGCTAAAGGTGGAGAGTGGAGACACTTGGCTCATGTTTAGGGGTAGGTTGCCTAGACTACGCTAAAGGTGGTGAGTAGAGATACTCGGCATATGTTTGGTGGGAGGTTGCCTCGATTGCGCTTAAAGATAGCGAGTGGAGACACTTGGCTTACGTTTAGTGGGAGGTTACCTCGACCACGCTTAAAGGGGCAAGGAGGGAAAACACTATGTTGAAATGTTTTCCTCCTACGATAGCCAGGTGCGAGTGGAGACACTCGGCTTATATTTGACGGGAGGTTGCCTAGACCGTACTTAAAGGGGCGAGGAGGGAAAACACTTTGTTGAGTTATTTTCCTCCTATGATAGCCATGTGTAAGTGGAGACACTTAGCTTATATTTGGTGGGACGTTGCCTCAATAGCGCTTAAAGGGGTGAGGAGGCAAAACACTCTGTTGAGTTGTTTTTCTACTATGATAGCAAGGTGCGAGTGGAGACACACAGCTTATGTTTGGTTAGAGGTTGCCTCGACCACGCTAAAGGGGCGAGGAGGGAAAAACGCTATGTTGAGTTATTTTCCTCTTATGATCGTCCGGTGCAAGTGTGTTTGGCAGGAGGTTGCCTCGACAACGCTAAAGGGGAAGGAGGGAAAACAACCTATTGAGTCAGTTTCCTCCTATGATTGCCAGATATGAGTGAAGACACTCGGCTTATGTTAGGCGGGAGGTTGCCTCGACAAAGCTAAAAGGGCGAGGAGGGAAAATACTTTGTTGAGATTTTTCCTCCTATGATCGCCAGATGTGAGGGGAGACACTTGGCTGATGTTTGGTGGGAGGTTGCCTTTACCGTGCTAAAGGTGGCAAGTGGAGACACTTGGTTTGTGTTCAGTGGGAGGTTTTCTCGACCACACTAAAAGGGTGAGAAGGGAAAACATCCTGTTGAGTTTGTTTCCTCCTTTGATCACTAGGTGCGAATGGAGACATTCAACTTTTATTCAGCGGGAGGTTGCCTCGACCATGCTAAAAAGGCGAGGAGGGAAAAAAATCTATTGAGTTATTTTCCTCCTATGATCGCTAGATGCGAGTGGGCGAGAGGTTGCCTTGACCACGCTAAAAGGACGAGGAGGGAAAATACTTTGTTGAGTTATTTTCTTCCTATGATCACCAGGTGGGAGTGAAGACGCTTGACTTCTGTTTGAATAGAGGTTGCCTCAACCATGCTAAAGGGGCGAGGAGGGTAAACATTTTGTTGAGTTGTTTTCCTCCTATGATCGCCAGATGCGAGTGGAGGCAATCTGCTTATGTTTGGCAAAAGGTTGCCTCGACTGCGCTAAAGAGGCGTGTAGGGAAAACACTCTTTTGAGTCGTTTTCCTCCTATGATTTCCATATGTGAGTGAAGACACTTGGTTTGTATTTGGCGACTGGTTGCCTCGAGCGCACTAAAGGTGGCGAGGGGAGACACTCGGCTTGTGTTTGGCTCGAGGTTACTTCGACAGTGCTAAAGGGGCAAGGAGGGATAACATTCTGTTGAGTTGTTTTCCTCTTATGATCTCCAGATGCAAGTGAAGACACTCGACTTGTGTTTGGCGAGAGGTTGTCTCAACCCCGTTAAAGGTTGTGAGTGGAGACACTCCGCTTGTGTTCAGCGGGAGGTTGCCTCAACCGCGCTAATGGGGCGAGGAGGGAAAACACTTTGTTGAGTTGTTTTCCTCCTCAGATGGCTAGATACTAGTGGAGATACTTAACTTGTATTTGGTGGGTGGTTGCCTCGACCACGTCAAAGGTGGCGTATGGAGACACTCGGCTTGTGTTTGGTGGGAGGTTGCCTCAACTGCGGTAAAGGGGCAAGGAGGGAAAACATTCTGTTGAGTTATTTTTTGCCTATGATTGCTAGGTGTAAGGACATGTCATGGAATTCAATTGCCCTCTTGATTGCATCAAAACCGTTACATGGGGTAGCTTTTTTCCTAGGGCGTCTTTGTGGGGGTATGATCCCAGTTTATGGTTGGCTATGATAATGTAGGGGCCTTCCCATCGCGGACCGAGTTTTTGGTCTTCCACTGTGGTGACTCCCGTTTCCTTCAAAACTTGCTCTCAGATCTTGAAGGATCTTTGGCTGACTCTGTTATTAAAATACTGCTCCATCTTCCTTTTATTAGCTACCATCCTGATCTCTACGTCATCTCTTCTTTCCTCAAGAAGATCGAGGCTTTCCTCAGTGCTCTCACGTTTTGTTCCTCGTTGAAATGCTAGGTTCCTCATTGCCATATGCCAAGGCAATCAAACTGCCTCCCATTATCTGAGATAATACTTAGTGGTATCCCAAATCAGCATACAATTGTCTTCCATAGGAATTTAGTGATGTTCTGGGAAGTTATTGTTGCCATGGCTTCGGCCTTTGCCCACTTCGTGAAGTAGTCGATGGTGATGATGACGTACTTTGCTCCTCCTTTGCTTGGTGGCCTGGGGCCCACTAGGTCAACCCCTCACTAGGCAAATGGCCATGGGGGGGGNGGGCGGGGGGGGGGGGGGGTGACTAATGTCAGTCCTTCGAGTGGGCTACTTGGGACTGGTGTGTGTAATTGACATTGTGCGCATTTCCTGGTGAAGTCCTTGGCATCTTTGAGGGCATGCAGCCAATAGTACCCTGCCCTCATGACCTTAGTGGCTAGGGCTATTTCCCCTGAATGATTTCAGCATATCCCTTTGTGCCCTTCCTCCATAACATATTAGGCCTCTTCCCTTGACAAACATCTCAAAAGGAGGGGGGTGGTTCAGAAACCTCACTTGTATAGTGTGCCGTTAATCATGGTAATCTGGGCTGCTTTGCTCTTTACTTTGAACCCAATGGCTGTGACTTCTACTATTCGTACGATTGTTTTACATGGTAAGGTTTTCTCATTTTTCCCAGATGCTGCCCGTGCTAGTCAATGGGCCTTCCAATTTTCTTCCCTTGGGATGTGGTTGATCAGGAAGTAGCGAAGGTGCTCATGCCCTTTTGTTGCAGGTATTTTTTAAGTTTCTCACCTTTTGCTAGATACCCCTATGTCACTTGGCCGACTACAACTTGGGAGTTTGCCTTCATTTGAACGTCCTTTGTTCTCAAGGCTCTTGCTATAGCGAGTCTTGCCAACACTGCTTCATATTCGACTTCATTGTTAGTGACCTTGAATCCCAATTTTAAGGCATAATATGTTTCGGTGCCATCCTCTGCTGTTATGTACACCCCTACACCCCCTCCTGATTGGCATGATGAGTCATCGACGTATATTTGCCATGATTTTCCCATAGGCCGTTCGTGGAGAAAATTTAAAAATTCAGCTACGAAATCGGCTAGAACTTGCCCCTTCACCGCGGTCCATGGAATATAGTCGATGTCAAACTCACTTAATTCAATGGATCACTTTACCAGCCAACCTGAGGTTTCTAGTCGTTGCAGTACCTTCTGCAATGGTGCTATTGTCATTACTCTTATGGAGTGTGCTTGGAAATAAGGCCTTAGTGGGCGGGAGGCTATCATTACTACGAGTGCATTTTGACTTTTGGGAATCGAGTCTTTGCCCTTCTGAGAGCTTGACTTATATAGTACACTGGTCTTTGTATGCTTCCTTATTCGCGTATGAGGGAGGTGGAGATGGCATTCGGTGTGACTGATATATATAAGGGTAGTGGTTTGCCTTGCTTGGTTTGACTCAGCCATGAAGGATGCGTTGGATATTCTTTGAGCTGTACATATGCTTTCTCACACTCGGCATCCCAAGTTTGTATTTTCTTTAAGATTAAAAAATGACAGGCATTTGTCTATTGATCTAGACACGAACCTGTTGAGTGTCGCTATTTTTTCGGCCAGCTTATGTACCTTATTTAGGTTCTTTGGTGACTTCATCTCGATGATTGCCCGTACTTTCTCCAGATTAGCCTCGATTTCTGTCTCCAACACCATGAAACCTAGAAACTTGCCCAACTGTACCCCAAACACACATTTCATTGGGTTGAGTTTCATTTTATATTGCCATAACACCCCAAAGGCCTCCCTCAACTCTTCCACATGTTGCTTTGGTTATTTACTTTTGACCAACAGGTCATCAATGTATATCTCCATGTTTCGTCCTAGTAGCTCTTTGAACATCCTATTTACCAGCCTTTGGTAATTCGCCCCTGCATTTTTTAAGCAGAAGGGCATGACTCTGTAACAGTATAGCCCCCAGTCGGTTATGAACGTCGTCTTTTCTTGTTCAAGTTGGCTCATTCAAATATGATTATACCCTGAATAAGCGTCGATGAAACTCAACATCCTGTGTCCCACGGTGGTGGAGTCCACGATTAGGTCTATTCGGGGTTATGGAAAACTTTTCTTTGGGCAGGCTTGAGATCGGTGACATCTACGCACATTTGCCATTTCTCGTTTGATTTTTTTACAAGTACCTCATTTGAGAGCCATTCGGGGTAGTGGGTTTCTCTGATGAACCCGGCCTCCAAGAGTCGATCTACCTCTTCTACAATGGATGCATACTTCTTGACACTAAAGCTTCTCTTCCTTTGCATAGCTGGCCTCACATCTGGGTTGACACTTAGTCGATGCTATATGATTTCCTGGTCGATTCTAGGCATGTCCTTGTGACTCCAAGCAGAAATATCCTGGTGTTTGGCAAGTAGTTGCTTCAATCATTGTCTCTCTCCACTTTTCATTTTGGTCCCAATTCTCACCATGGCTTCAGGGTGGTTTGGATGAATGGTGATTAATTCAAGAGACTTGTCGGCCTTGCCCTGCTTCAGGGCATCCTCATTCCTTGTCTCCACTTCGTGCACCAGTATTTTTGGTGGGGGAGGTGGCAAAGGCTCATTCAATGCTTGAGTCATGGCCATCATCATGTCTCTCTCCCAATCCCTGAGTTCTTGTACATAACACTCGTGGGTAAGTACTTGCTTTCTACGTACTTCCCTTATTCCTACTTCCTTGGAAAATTCCATTTTTAGGTGGTAAGTGGAAGTAACAATTCTGAGGGCATTCAACGTTTGTGTCCCAATGATGGAATTGTAGGATGCGCGGGTCTTAACCACCAAGAAATTCGTCAGTGTGGTGGTTGTGCAAAGGTCGGACCCTGCCGTCACTAGTAGGGTGATCGAGCCTATGGGCTGTAATACTGTTTCTCCTAAAAATCCATTTAATGGGGCGGGAGCTGGGCGCACCCATGTACAATCAGAGTATGGTCTGTTTTCCATTTAACCAAGAATTTCTGATATCCACCACGGCGAGTAGACACAATCTGATCATCAAGAATTTCTTTAATTTCTTCTTTTCGAGCTGTCTTTGTTGGAAGCTTAGGAACGGCTACTGGAACTTCTTCGTCAACATGGTGACCTTCATATAGTTGCAAATCTTCAACATTGACAATGGGACAAAACTGCAAATCATCCGGTAATTCAAGCACATAAGCATTAGTGCCCAATTTCTTGAGAATTTTAAACGGACCAGCCTTCTTTGAATGTAATTTCTGGTAAGTGTGCCATGGGAAATGTTCAGGCCTTAGTCTCATCATAACAAAATCACCTTCTGTAAATTCGACGTTCCTGCGATGCTTATTAGCTTGCTGTTTATAGAAGTCATTGTTGATCGTGAAACGTTGCTTGATTTCTTCATGTAATGACTGGATGTGATTAGAAAATTCTGCTCCACTCTCACTAACTCTTGAGTTAATCTGTGGAGTAGTAAATCAATAGGTTGCCATGGCTTTATGCCGCAAACCACCTCAAAAGGTGAAATTCCAATAGTCCGATTGACAGAGCTATTATAGGCAAATTCAGCATTTGGTAGGATTAAATCCCATGAGGCAACGTGATCATGAACTAAGCAGCGAACCAAGTTGCCAAGACTTCGATTTACAACCCCCGTTTGGCCATCCGTTTGTGGATGAAAGGCACTAGAATTCTTCAAACATGTGCCAAGCTTCGCCCACAATGTTTTCCAGAAATAGCTTACAAACTTCACATCTCTATCACTCACAATAGTTTTCGACAAGCCATGGAGACGCACTACTTCTCGCAAGAATAATGCTGCACTCAAGAAGCATCATACGTCTTTGAGCAAGGCACAAAATGTGCCATTTTTGAGAACCTGTCAATAATAACAAATACTGAATCATGACCATGAACAGTCTTGGGTAATCCAAATATGAAATCCATACTAAGATCTTCCCAAGGAGCATGAGGAATGGGTAACGGTGTATATAACCCCGCATTTGTTCTCGACCCTTTTTCCAGTTGACATGTGCGGCACATCTTGACAACTTTGACAACATCACGTTTCAAGGATGGCCAAAAAAATCGATCTTCCACTAAGGCAGTAGTCTTGTCACGTCCAAAATGTCCAGCTAGCCCTCCTCCATGAAGCTCTCTAACAAAATGCTCTCTTAGAGATGAATTAGGAATACATAGTTTGGAACCTTAAAACAAGAATCCCTCCTTCAATGAGTAGCCTATATGCGTATCCATCTTGTTTTGATAAAGGTCCAAAATTATTGGGCCAAAGAAGGAATCATCTGCATACATCTTCTTTATCTCATCAAGGCCAATAATAGAAGAGGATAAGATGGAGAGTACATGGGACCTCCTACTCAAAGCGTCCGCTACTCTATTTTCGATTCCTGTTCGGTGCTTCAAAACGAAGCTGAATTCTTGCAACACATCCACCCAACCAGCATGCCGCGTGCATTTAGTTTCTTCTGGGAGTTAATAAATTTCAAGGAATCGTGGTCTGTAAATAGAACGAAGTCACGATGTAATAAATAATGCCTCCAATGTTTCAAGGTTTGAATGAGAGCATAAAATTTGAGATCATATGTTGAATATTTTTTTTAGCTTAATTCAGTTTTTCACTGAAGAAAGCGATTGGGTGACCTCCTTGACTTAGGACCCCACCTATGCCAATGTGAGAGGCATCACATACGACTTCGAAGACTTGCTCAAAATCGGGTAGTTTCAAAATATGAGCATTAGTTAACCTCTCTTTGATCTCTTCAAAGGCTCGCGCAGCTGCAAAATTCCATTGAAAGGCCCCCAGTTTCATACACTCGGTTATGATAATTGTGCTAAAGTTGCGAATAAACCTGCAATAAAAAGTAGCTAATCCATGAAGACTCCTTACTTCATGAATGTTCGAAGGTGTTGGCCACTCTTTGATTGCACGGATATTCTCAGGATCGGCTAGCACTCCTTCTGTTGAGACAATGAATCCTAGAAAAGTGACTTGAGAATTAGCAAAAGAGCACTTCTTTAAATTGATGCAAAGCTGCTCCTTTCTCAACACCCGCATGACTTGTCTGAGATGTTCTTTATGCTCTTCCCTGTCTCGACTAAAAATGAGGATGTCATCAAAATATACAACAACAAATCTATCAGAAAACGGCCTCAACATTTGGTTCATTACTCTCATGAACGTACTGGGAGCATTGGTCAATCCGAATGGCATAACCATCCATTTGTATAACCCATCTTTTGTTTTAAAGGCGGTTTTCCATTCATCTCCAGGTTGAATCCGAATCTGATGGTAACCACTCCTTAAATCGATCTTTGAGAATATTGTAGATCCTTGTAATAAATCTAGCATATCATCCAAGAGAGGAATAGGGAAACGGTACTTAACATTTATTTTATTTATAGCTCTACTGTCAATACACATGCGCCATGTACCATCCTTCTTTGGAGTGAGTAGTGCAGGACAAGCACAAGAACTCATGCTCTCCCGAATAAATCCCCTTTCTAAAAGATCTTGCACTTGTTTCCTCAACTCTTCATACTCTTTTGGATTGAGTCGATATGCCGGGTGATTTGGTAGCGCTGAACCTGGAATGAGGTCGATTACATGTTGAATATCACGCATGGGAGGTAGTTGCCGAGGAAGCTCTTCAGGGGCTAGGTCTGAAAAATCCTCCAAAATAGAGATGAAATCTGGTGGAATTTTATTTTTTTGCATTAGAGAAACCTCACGTGAGATGAATAAAAATATAGCCTCCTGATTCCTTACTCTCCTCTTCAAACCGATGCATGGACAATGTTCTAGAGGAAGAAGCATCCTCTGCCTTTTGAAAATTTGTGATTCTCATGGGTTTTAATCGTATCTTCTTACTCCCACAAGTTAGTGAATATGAGTTTGAGTACCCATCATATTGGACCTTCCTGTCATATAACGAAGGTCTTCCTAAAAGAATGTGACAATCTTTCATGGGCAACACATCACACCAGACTTGTTCACCGAAGTCTTTTCCCAAAGAGAAAGAAACTAAGCATCCGGTTTTAACAGCCATTGAAGTGTCATCAATCCAGCTAACTCGATACGGTTTAGAGTGAGGTTCTTGCTTCAGCTTCAGTTTCTTGACCAAATCAAGGGACACAATGTTCATTCCACTTCCATTGTCGATGATCAAGTTCATTGCTTTACCTTGATGGTCAACTCTGGTATGGACAATATTTGTTTGCAGCCAAGAGTCGTCTTCATCAACTTTTTGTTTGTGACCTGTTAGGACTCTTCAAACCACACAGATGGGCAACGCCGACCCCCCTAACTCAACTTCGGGCACCTTTTCTTCTTCTTCAATACCTTGCACCACGTCTAACTCGCTCACCTTGCATTTTCCTGCATGTATTTCCTCCAATTCATCTTCCTCACAAATGAGTGCAAAGTGTTGATTCTTTGTAGGGCATACTACAGCAAAATGCCCTTTTCCTCCACACTTATAGCACTCAATCGGAATTCTTTTTGTAGCAACTATTTCTTTTCCTTTGACCGTACTGCTCTCCCCATTTTTCCCAGTTAGAGTCACGCTGTTTGTTGTGGATTTCCCAGGAAATGAAATTCCCCGGGTGTCGTCATCACTTTGCCTGAATAAATTACCTCCTCGCCTCAGAGTGGACGACTTTTGTTGGGATTCTACTCGAAGAGCAAGTTGGTATGCTTCCTCTAAAATGACTAGCTGTGCCACAGTCAGCTCTTTCCGAATGTCCTCACGTAATCCAGCTTTAAAACGAGTCAGAGATTGCTTATCCGTCTCCGTTACCTGACCACGTATTGTGAGTTTGTTGAACTTGGCAATATAATTTTCTATTGTCAAGTTCCCTTGCCTTAGTGCCAATAATTCTTCAAAAAGAGTCTCCTCATAATCTAATGGTAGGAATTTCTCTTTGAGGCGGATCTTCATCTCGTCCCAATCGATAATAGGTGGTTGTCTACGTCGATGAAACTGCTCTTCTATACTTTGCCACCATACTCTGGCTTGCCCTTTTAGTTTCATTCTTACGAACCGAATCTTCTTTTTGGTTGCCATATTAAACCATTCGAAATAGTCTTCTAGTGACATTAGCCAATCATGAAAGCTGTTTGGGTCTAAGCTCCCATGACAGTCAGATACATCCACTCTAATTTGTTTAGATGCTTCGTCGAAGTGCTCATGCTCCCTAGGTTGTTGGTATAGCCAAGGGAAATGATCAACGTGGCCACCTCCCCGATGTCGATTGTTCTCACCATGGTTTTCTCCACCTGCACCTCCTTCTTGCTCATTATTGTTGCTCTGGTTCTCTCCATCACCACGATCTTCCTCACGATTTTCCTGGTGAGGAAAGACTTGATTCCATACAACCTCCATTTGTTGAGTGAGGTTATTGAGCTGATTAGTCACCTGAAGCAACATTGCATCTCGCTCTTGTGTAAGTCGGTTACTATTGTTATAGTGTCGTCCACTTCTCGTACTCCTGTCTATGATCACTAAAAGAACCTGGGAGTGATGCCAAAATTGATGTAGTTTTTTGAATGAATTAAGAAAATATGGTGGGAATCTCTCCTCACGCACACTCTTGGGTAATTTACGCTGGAGTCACACCAAGCAATGGGATAATTTCTATGAAAACAATACTCTCCTTTATTCATTGAGCCATCTCCTTTAATAGCTACGGAGATCAATTTAATTGCAATAAACATAGCTGAAAATCAGCTTTATGATTTCAACAAAAATTTAAATTCAAACTAGCTAAAGAGTTATCCTTGCGTAACTAAGAGATAAAGCAAAACTTTGAAATTTAAAAACAATGGCTAAGAGATCAAGTCTTCAGCTTGGCAGAGTTTTTCGGACACGGGTCTTCCGTCATAGGTCAGCCACCACTACACCTCTGCAATCATCTTCATTGAAGGATATTGTAGCCGTTGGTGGTGCCTTTGGCTGTTTTGTCGGTCTCCCGATGTTGAAGATTTCTCCGTATCTAGCTAGGCGTGCGTAGGCCTTTCGCTTTGAGGAGGTGGGGCCACTGCCCAAGAATCCTCTTGCGATTGTGCGAATTCTCTAAGAGGTGGATTAGACTAGTCCATGCTATGCCAAGGAGCTCGGTCATGGGGCTCTTTGGTCGCCTTTTCTCTCATCGGGCTCTCACTCTTTTGGCACCATTGTTTTTTATCTTGTCTTCTTTCGTTTGATTGCCTGGGTGTGTAGCATTTGGGGCGACTAATCGTTCGAGCTCGCATTGATGTGGTTAGAGCCGATTGCAACAATTGTTCTGGGGTGATCTTTCGTTTGTTCTGTCTGTGGTCTTCTTGATGTGGTTAGAGCATGTAGTGTGTCTTTTGCATTGACAAAATCATTCGGCTTGTCCATGAGCTCGGGCAGTGTAGCTGTGGTTTTTCGTGCTAGCTTGGTCATAAAGGGCCTTCTGGGCCAGATTCTTTCTAACAAGGTTGTTAGAGTGATTTTTTCATCTTGATCATCACTCATCATCTTGATTTTTTGTTAAAATGCGCTAGGTAAGTTTTCAAGTTTTCATCTTCCCTCTTTTTCGCGGTGAGCAGATATGCGGATGGTCTCTTATTCACCCAGCCTAAAAAATGATGTTCCGACCCCTTGGTAATATTTCGATTACCAATTACTTGATATGGAAAATTCTCCAGAAGAATCGGGGTGTTCCGACCCGATTTTTATTTATTTATTTATTTTTTTAATTTTATTATTATTTTTATAAATATTTTATATTTTTAAAATTTTAATTTTTTTTTAAATACAAAAAATAAAAAGTCCTTCGATATGTTTAATCGTCTACATAATTTAGCATATTTGAATTTCATATTTTTAATGGGTGACGTCACATGAATTATTGAATTAGGGATGCAATCCACGGCAGGTGGCTTCTTCGCTAGCAGAGCATGCTTATGACAAATCCATGAATAGAATAGCCTGTACACCATTTACGATAACAACACAAAATAATATCAGTTTGAAGAAAACAACAGGACCTTAAAAATATATAAAGCATATTCAACCATCCAAATATATATATATTTATATATACTCTCCAAATTAAGCATATTCACTGAGGTTCAGTTGCTAAAGTGATAAGTTCTACATGGAGTCATGGACTGTCATCTCCGTTTGATGGGCACCAACATGGACCTAGTCTTAAAGATCATTTGCAAGTTCCAAATGGGCCAATTACAAGATCAAGAGCGAAGAAGATCAAGGAAGCAATGCAATGATTGGTACAATCCACTTGGGATGAAGCTAGCAAGAGCCCAACACACAAGATGAGTTTTAAAGAAGAAGAACCAGTTTTGATCCACTTGATACAAGCCGTGGAAGACATGACTTAGAGTTATTGTTTGGACATATTGTTATTGAAGGCTTTCAATTTGTTTAAATCATTTAAAGGACTTATTTTATTAGTTTAGAATAATTTGGCTTAAGGATGTTTGGCTAACATATGTTTTATGTTTTATGAACTAGGGTTTCAAGAGAAGTTTTAAGGGTAGTTTAGGGATTGTTTTAATTTTGAGCTAGCGTTTCTTTTGGGAAGGCCTTGGATTTCGCCCAAGGGTATTTTGGGCCTTATTTTGGCCTAGGGTTTATTTTGTTTAGGGGAAGAGATATATAAGTTACTATAGCCGCGACACTGTTCATGAGTTTTATGAAATTTGATGAATTTATTCATTGTGAGTTGAGTTTATCTCCTCTTGTTCTTGAATGAATTTTTGAACTTATCAAAGGCAAATCACAACCTTTGTAGCGTTCTTCCTTATAATTTGGGCTCTTGAGACAAGTTATTCAACGGGCCGGTCTAAATTTTTATATAATCTAGGTTCTTGAAACGAGTTCCTCAATGGGTCTAAATTTTCCACTGGCTTGATTTTGGCTTTCTTGGGTGAGTTTTCAAATTGATTGTGGGTTCAAAGGATTCCATTCCCACAGGTTCATATCACCGTTTCTGTAAAACTCTGTAATTTGAAGAATGAAGAACAGAGAACTTGAAAAATGCAAGACGTAAAATTGAGAGCAAATTCAATGTAAATTTCTCATTAGCTGGAATTGAGTAATTGTTACATTTACATCATTTCTATTTATAGACATGTATGCTAACTAACTTGACTATACAGAAGTCATTTACACGCACTTTAACTAATTTATCTCATATGAATTTGGATTAAATTTAACTGTCATTAGAAACCTCTTTTGATCTTTTCTGTTTAGCTTCCCTTGACTTCAACTCCAAAGCTTCAATCTGAGTTTGTATATTCCAACACCCCCCTCAAGATGTGAATGTATATTGATCATTCCCATCTTGCGGATCAAATGATGGAAACTGAGGGAACCAAGTGGTTTAGTCAGAATGTCTGCCAGCTGATGTTTGGAGGGAATATGAATGATCTTGATCAAACCTTCTTAAAATTTCTCTCGGACCAAATGGCAATCTAGTTGAATGTGCTTTGTTCTTTCATGTTGGATAGGGTTTGATGCAATATCAGAAGCTGGTTTGCTATCTGTATAAAGCAGAACAGCTTATGGATGGGGAATTTTTAAATCAGCTAGCAAGTAGATCAACCATTGCAGTTCACATGTGGTAGAGGCTAGAGCTCTATATTCAGACTCAGCTGAGGATCGGCTAACTGTTGGTTGTTTCTTTGATTTCCATGAGATAAGAGAGTCACCAAGAAATACTGTGAAACCAGTAATGCTTCTTCTGGTGTCAATACAGCCACCCCAATCACTATCTGAGTAGGCTTTTAAATGAAGAGAAGAACGAGCAGATAGAAAAATACCTTGCCCAGGTGTTGCTTTGATATACCTGAGGACCCTTTCAGCAGCTTGTAGATGATTACTACTAGGATTAGCCATGAACTGGCTTAGTGCTTGTACTGAGTAGGACAGGTCAGGTCTAGTTATAGTGAGGTATAATAATCGACCAACTAATCTTCTGTATTGTGCAGGATCTGACAAGGGAGGAGATGAGTCATTTGCACTCAGCTTTAGTGTAGATTCCACAGGAAGTGCCACACAGGTTTACAACCTGAAAAACCACTATCTTGCAGGATATCTAATGCATACTTTCGTTGGCATAAAGTTATGCCTTTGGTTGATCGAGCCACTTCTATCCCCAAAAAATACTTTAGTTCTCTCAAGTCTTTAATAGTGAAAGAATCATGTAAGAACCTTTTGAAAATAACTATATCATCAAGATTATTCAAAGCAAGAATCACATCATCAACATAAATCAAGAGTGCTATAAAACTATTTGAATTATGCTTGATGAATAGAGAAGAATCAGACTTCCCTTGAATAAAACCAAATTGAAGTAGAGAGGATGATAGCTTGGAGAACCACTATCGTGAGGCCTGCTTCAGACCATATAAGCTCTTTTTGAGTTTGTAAACTCTCGGATCAGTCGGTGAAGAATACCCTGGTGGTAGCTGCATATAGACCTCTTCATTTAAATCTCCATGGAGGAAAGCATTGTTTACATCAAGTTGATGTAAATGCCAATGCTTGATGGCAGCAATGGATAACAATGTTCTCACTGTTGTCATCTTAGTACAGGTGAGAATGTGTCAAATAATCAAGGCCCTCCTGCTGGGTGTAGCCTTTTGCTACTAATCTAGCCTTGTATCTATCAATTGTGCCATCAACTTTGAACTTAACACGATATACCCACTTACATCCAATTGCTATTTTATTTGGAGGTAATATTGCAAGTTCCCATGTTTTATTTAATTCAAGAGCTTTGATCTCATTTAACATGGCTGCTTGCCATTGTGGATAAGAATTGGCTTGCTTGAAAGACTTAGGTTCAAAAGTAGATGACACAGCAGCAGTAAAAGCAGCATGTCTAGGTGACAGTTTATGTGTTGAAAGGAAATGAGCAAGAGAGTATTGCTTACCAGAAGAAGGAATGCAGCAACTGAAAGATTTTTGAGATGTTGAAGTAGATTGAGGCATATTACCACAATGAAAGTGCTGTAAATATGAAGGAGGATTCCTTATTCTTTCAGATCTTCGAAGGCTTACATTTTCAGGATTAATTTGTGAAGTAACAGGTGCTGGAATTTCAGAGGATAGATTTTGTGAAGGAATAGAAACAATTTGTGAAGAGTCAGATGTTGGAATAGTGGAAGAAGGATTTTGTGAAGTTATAGATTCTGGAACTTCAGAGGATTGATTCTGTGAAGTGGTAGATTCAGGTACTGCAGAAGGTAGATTTTGTGAAGTAATGGGTACTATGAAGTCATGCATTGGAGGAAAATCAGGAAATACAAAAGGAGTGTGAGTAGTGTTTGGAATAGAAGGAAAAATATTCTCATGAAATATGACATTTCTGGAAACAAAGGTTTTAAGGGTAAGAAGATCAAGCACTTTGTATCCCTTGATATTTGGTGGGTAACCAAGAAACAAGCATCTTGAGGCTCTTGGATGAAATTTGCCTCGACTGTTGTGTATTGTGCTGGCAAAACATAAACAGCCGAAAGCTTTCAAATAGTTATATGCAGGAGATTTGTGGAAAAGGAGAGCATATGGTGTGTTATTATCTAACACAGAAGAGGGAATTCGATTTATGAGATGTGTAGCTGTCAATACACATTCAGTCCAGTATGTTAATGACAGTTTAGATTGAAAAAGAAGAGCTCTAGCAACATTTAACAAATGCTGATGCTTTCTTTCCACTCTACCATTTTGCTCAGGAGTTTCTACACAAGATAGCTGATGTATTATACCATTTTCTTGATAAAAAGAAGGCAAATTGAATTCTTGGCCATTGTCTGTTCTTAGTGTTTGTATTTGAGTATCAAACTAAGTTTGAGTATCAAACTAAGTTTGAGCATATGCAATGAATCTGGCAAGTAGACCTCGAGTTTTTGATTTAGCTTTCATAAGGAAAAGCCAAGTGAAGCGTGTATGATCATCCACGATGGTAAGAAAGAATTTATATCCAGAATGAGAGATAGTGGAAAATGGACCCTAAATATCACAATGTACTAATTGAAAAGCTTTATTTGAACTGCTTTGTGATACAGGAAAAGACAATTTCTTTTGTTTAGCTAGAGGACAGATTTCACAAACATATTTGTGAGACATTTTTACAGAAGAGTCAATGGAACTAATGAGTTTTAGTTTGGCAGGAGATAGATGTCCCAATTGAAAATGCCACATGTCCGGACTAATGGTATAAGTGTTAGCCAAAAAAGATCTGTTTGAATCAAGAATTGCCTTCTGTGTATCAGTAGAAAAATTGATAAGGTGGTATAGACCATTTCTGACTTCAGCAAGCCCAATCATCCTCCATGTGCTGAGGTCCTGCAATACGCATTTAGATTGAAAGAAAAACAAAGCAACAGAATTTTCTTTAGTCAACTTGGAAGCAGAAATAAGATTGACATGAAAAGATGGAATATAGAGAGCATTATGTAAAATCAAATCAGAGGAGATTTTAACAGTACCAGTGAAACTTATAGGCACTGAGTGACCATTTGGTAAATGGACTGAAGAGGGTTTGGTTGGGATTTTTATAGATGTGAACAGATGAGGAGAACAGATCATGTGATCTGTTGCTCCAGTATCTAATATCCAAGGAAAAGCATGATTTGAGAAGGTATTTGCTAAACAAAGGATAGGATTATTACCTGATGTAGAGGTAGTGTTAACTGCAGAATTAGGATTGATAGAAGAAGTGGATAGACTATTGGCAAGAGTAATCAAATTCTGTATTTGCTCTTGAGAAGAAAACATATTTGGGTTGTTTTGGTTTTGCTCCATAGAAGATGCAATGTTTGCATTGGGCAATCGTGTAGAGTTGATTCTTTTTCCTCGAGGCCCTTCCATCCTGGTGGATAGCTTATAAGCTGGAAACACTTATCTACAAGATGTCCAGAGAATCCACAATGGGAACAGATGACATCTGACTTGCCTCTGACTTTGCTGAACTTAACAGCATTTGAAGAAGTTTATGAGGATGGTTGTGCAGCGACCATAGCATGAGAATCATGAGGGATATGTACAGCATTAGTTAAGGAACGTTGGCTTTCTTCTTGTATCAATAAGGAGAAAACCTTGCCCATTGATGGCAATGGAGAAAGAAGCAAGAGTTGGCTTCGAATTGCTGAAAAAAATCATGTAGACCAATCAAGAATTTCATGAGATAGTCAGCTTGTTGTTGATCAGCAAGGTTCTTTAATATTGCACAGGTACACTTTTCCATAAATCCACAATTGCAAGTTGGAAGGGGACGATAACTAATATATTCATCCCATAGTGCTTTGAAAACACTAAAATACTCAGTGATTGAACTCGAGCCTTGGGAAATAGAACTTAAGGACTTTTCTAAGGCAAAAACTCTTGGACCATCACTGCGCAAGTATCGAATCTTTAATTCATTCCAGATGTCAGCAGCACTGTTGAAGTAAAGAAGACTCCCTCGAATCTCTTTTGCAATGGAATTCATTAGCCAAGAAAGCACAAGGTTGTTTGCCCTCAACCAGGCAGTCTTGAGTCGAGCATTAGTAGGATCAGGTTGAGGCAAACTTCCATCAATGAAAGCAACTTTGTTCTTGACTGTGAGAGCAATTGTGATGGACCAACTCCAAGCCACGTAATTATCACCAGAAAAGATCTCAGATACAAGAAGAGCTCCTGGATTATCAGATGGATGTAGATAGTAGTAACTTGAGGAGTCATCAGATGGATTCCCCAAAGGAGGAGAAGAATTATTAGAAGAAGAAGAACCATTAGAGGATTCTGCCATAGAAGCAGAAAAAAAAAATGCAAGAACTTGTGTAAAAGAATCAAGAAGGCAGCGGAATGTTTATGGACGATGATACCATGTAAAACTTTGTAACTTGAAGAATGAAGAACAGAGAACTTGAAAAATGCAAGACGTAAAATTGAGAGCAAATTCAATGTGAATTTCTCATTAACTAGAATTGAGTAATTGTTACATTTACATCATTTCTATTTATAGACATGTATGCTAACTAACTTGACTATACAGAAGTCATTTACACGGCACTTTAACTAATTATCTCATCTGAATTTGGATTAAATTTAACTGTCATTAGAAACCTCTTTTGATCTTTTCTGTTTAGCTTCCCTTGACTTCAACTCCAAAGCTTCAATCTGAGTTTGTATATTCCAACAGTTTCTAAGAGGAAGAAGTTGTAAAACTGCTAGTATCTCAATTTTGTAGTTGCATAACTATTGCATTCAAAGTCTGTTATATTTTCTCTATTTAATTATCTTTTTTCTATTGCTCAGAAATTTCTCAGGAACAGTTCAATAATTGCAACACCAGAAAACAAAATCAGAATTTTAAAAACTCTCTTGTATCTTTCTTTGAAAAACTGAAAAAATGTTTGTTCTTCACTTGTCCTTCACACCCAACACATTTGGCCTTTACTTTTCCATTAACCAAATTAAATAAACCAAAATCAAAGCAAAATAATGTGGGTCTTAGCATTTTGTCACTTCCCAGTTGGTTTTTGGTGTGTAATTGGATCAGTATTCACATTATACTGCACTGGAGTTCCATTAAAACCGAAAGAAATTAAGTTGCAATATCTAAGAAATAATTCTTTTGAATGGCTGATAATATAAATAATTCGACAAACAAACATTTTCAAATGAAAGAGATGCATAACTAAGGAAAAGTACACCGTTGAATCACATGCATTGTATCTAGAAGTGGTTCAATCCCAAAGGGAGGGTCCAATTTAGAAGCAACCAATTATTCAATTGAAAAGAGTAAAAAAAACACAAACAAACAAACTATGCGACTTGCTATATTTGTTCTTACTTTTTACACATTCCACAACAAGAAGTCGATGACTTGCATGCTTTCAATTTGTAGTTTTGTCTTGCTGGTAGTTCCCTTTACTTTCTATTCTGTTCTAAATTGAGTTGATGGTGAAAGAGCAATAAAATGATATGAGAAACGTGAATGAAGAACAAGATTCATACCCAATTACTTGAAAGTGAAAAATTGTATATATAAAAGTTAACTTTGAAGGGATTTTCTTTGCAATGGCAGTCTAGTGCTTGACCATTGTTGTCGTTAAAAGCCACTCATCCATTGAGTAAGAAGCATATTTTTCTATTATGTTATGATTTGATTTGAAGCCAGTTTCTATTCCAAAAATCGAAAACACCCACAAAAACCAAAAATACAACGAAAACACAAAATAAAAATTGGGACAGCACCATATAAACCCTAACCCTAGCACCTAATAAAATCAAGCCACCAAATCAAATAAAACCAAGACTATCAGTGTTCCTTACCTTCGATCAGTGTCATTCGGTGCTTGTAAAGTCAGCTGTGAGAGAGAGCGAGTTGCTAGAAAGGGTAAGACATGGAGAGAGATTGAGCTGCGAGCAAGTAGAGTCAAAGAGAGAGGGAGTGTTAGCTGCGAGAGGAGAAAACTTCTGAGACTCAAGACTAGAGTGGAGCTCAAGAGACAGAGACTGTTGAGTGAGCGAGAGAGAGGAGCTGGACTTAAGAAGAGGAGAAAACCAAAATCGATGCCGTTTTTGATTAATAAACGGGTATCAGGTATTTACCTGATCAGAATCAAACGGTTATGGGTAATTTCAGTTCCGATTTTTACATATAAAAGGGTTGGGTTTTCAGGTTAGGTCGGGTCAAAAAATTCAGGCGTGTTGGGTGAGTGGGTTTTTTATCAGCCTTACTCTTTCTCCTTTACTCGCCATGAATTGCGTCAAAAATTGCCTCCCCAGCTCCTCGAAGCTTTCTATAGACTCTGGTTACAGTGCTTTGAACCACCCGCGCGTAGATCCTTTCAACGTTAGAGGAATCTCTGGACATGCAATTTTGCTGGGAACCCCATGGAGCGTCAGATGTGCTTTGAAAGTTTCAAATGTTCAATGGGGTCTTTGTCCCATCTTACATTTTCATTAGTGCGACCTTGAACTTTGGTGGGAGTGGTACTGCCATGATTTCCGTGTTGTAAGGTAGGTTAGTGCTAGTGAGTAGCCAATCTATCGAGGAGGATGCACCTATCTTTCACGACATTTCCTCGTACTTGTCCATGAGGCTCCATATATTGTGGTGCATTTTCCTTTTTTCTTCATCATTGTTGAAATGCCTGCCTGTGCTTTGTGACTCCCCTTCTGCTCTATCAACTTGGCTTGGCACGACATTTTCACCCGATACCGTATTCCTGCGCTTTAGGGCTTCATTTTCACGCAATAATGCCTCCAATTCCCCAGTTACGTTCTTCAACTTATCCTCCAGTTCTGCTAATCTATTCTCCTTGCTCACGAACGTTGCCTCTTGGTCCTTAGTTGCTTGAGAGCTCGTGGTGGAATGCATGCGACAAGCATGTTGTGATGCGGAAAAAGTTATTCCACAGATGGTGCCAACTGTTTCGGATGTGTTTTGCACTTCTGCACACGCTCACCACCAACCTGTAACACGTAGACAGAGAAAGGCATTGAAGGCATAAACGCTTTGATGCCTAATTCCGATGACTTTTGAGTTAAATAAAGAGTGAAAGTTATATTCACTTACATGATCAGTCTTTCTCCTCTTATATATATAGAGGTTGGAGTGGGTTTTCCCTTGCTTTTATAACAACCTTATCTTTCGTTTGAATTATGTTTGGGTTAATGATTTGAACTGCCCTCCTTATATGATCTCGTTTGACCTTGGGGGAGTATTTGAATCTACCTTATCGATACAGAATTCGTCGGATTTCCCTCCCATGAACACGGAACGAATCTAGGATGGGAGGTCCATATGTCATTCAGGACTCATCATGGGCTCCTCCTTTTAGGCCCAGGGCCCTTAAGACGCATAGGCGGGTCTTGGAAACTGGGGGAGAGTTTGGCCTCTCCAATGTTCACCAACTCAAACATCATCCATATAACAACAAACAAGAAACCTAAATGACACATTAATTTCATAAATTGAAGACCATAGGAGAATGATCTTCTAAAAAATATGAAGCTGCATGTAACTTGTGGTATATATTCTCCTATCGATTGGTCATGCCTTAACCTTGAACAAATGAGCTTATCCCAATGAAGAACTAAGCAATCTTGAACAAATCAACTATGCAAATGGAAAAAATGTATGAATCTAGCAAAACACTTAGTAAAATGTGCAAAACAGGGGCACAAGCATAGTCAAACATATTTAAACTTGGATGACTAAAACATGCCTCACAGGAACTAGAACAACTACTTGACAGAAGGATAAATGAATTCAAATAACATGTGTCCTTTGAGCATTAGTAGGGATACAAAGAAGAAAGAAAAGAAAAGATTGGCTACAGATCCAGAGTCATCAAATGATTGAAAACATGAATAAATCAAATACACAATTCACAGTAAATAGGACCAACTTTATAGATTAAGAAATACATACAAATACATAGATACTCTTATATTCTAGGACCCCAAGAAAGAGTATCTGTTGGCATGGTGCGATCTTTTGATTGGATTGGTCTTTGGCTTTGATGCTAATGGAGTCCCGTATCCAAGGGACCCGATGGCCCTGCTAATGGCTACATGTTGGACATAGACTATTGCATTACGTTTTTGTGAAATAAAGCCCTTCTTTACTCGTTTCCTTTAAAATTTTTGCAGTCCATGCATTTGTAGCTTTCAGAGCACAACAGATTAGCTTGGAAACACTCACAATATTTCTTTAGGCACCCTGATGTCTTACAGTGACATCCTTGCAGTGCTTTCCAACAACTTGAGCTTCTACTACATCTTCCTGGCTTTTTAAAGACATAATCATTGCATGCAAAAATAGTTTAAAGAACTGAGTATATTATTGATTGATTTACAATAACATGTGGTGGCTAATATATAGAGATGTAAGCCAACCAAATCCTATAATCAAGGGAGAAAATATGTTGACGTTAAAGATGGAAAAAGGAGATAGATGTTTGCATGAGTTGCGCAAGCAATGAATTCATGATCTGGGACTTTATTTGTAGGATGTACTGGAGCTTTACCCTTGGGAGCGTTGATTGGAGTATTCTTGGAAGTTTTGTTGTCATGATGCAAGCTCAACGGGGAGGGATGGATAGTGAGCTTGGTACAAAGAGTAGAAAGCTTTGGTGCAACAAAGGGCTTGGTAAGTATGTCGATAGGTTGATCTTTACCAGAGATGAAGTGAACATGGAGCTATCCAAGACTTAACTCTTTCATGAACGAAGTGAAAATCAATAGCAACATGCTTGGTGGGAGCATGAAAAATGAGATTGACAGAGAGGTAGGTGGCTCCAATATTATCACACCACAATGTGGGAGGTTGATGTAAATAGACACCAAATTCCTGAAGAAGATCTTGCAACTAGATTAATTTAGCAGTGGAGTTGGCTAAGGCTTTGTATTCAACTTCGGCACTTGACTGGACAATTGTATGTTGCTTATGAGAACTCCAAGAAATTAAGTTGCTACCTTGAAAAGTGAGATAGCCACTAGTGGAGCGGCGATCATCGGGATAGCTTGTCTAGTCAGCATCAAGATATGCTTGTAAGAGGTTGGAAGAACTGGGAGTGATGTGTAGACCATGCATGGAGGTGGCTTTGAGATATTCAAGAATTCTTTTGACAACAGTCTAATGGCTAATAGTAGGTTGGTGCATGTATTGGCACACACGGTTGACAGCAAATGAGAGATCGGGCTGGGTGAGTAAGACATATTGTAAGGCACCAACAGTTCTATGATAGAGAGTAGGGTCATGAAAAACATCGTTGTAAAACAGATTAAGATTATGAGATGTAGACATGGTAGTAGCAATAGGCTTGGCATTGATCATATTGGTTCGGTGAAGAAGATCCAGAATATATTTCTGCTGAGAAAGAAATAAGTCATCAAAATTAAAATGAACTTAAATGCTGATAAAATAATTTAGTTGGCCAAGATCTTTGATTGGCAGATTAGACCGGAGATGGTGTAACAGGTAGTCAATTGCTTCAATAAAGGACCTAGTGACAAGAATGTCGTCAACATAAGCTAAAACAAAAAGCTCCAAATGATTTTTTCTATAGATGAAGAGGGAGCTATCGACTTTGGAGGAAGTAAAACCAAATTCAAGAAGATGTGAGCTCAGTTTAGCGAACCAAGAGCGAGGAGCTAGCTCGAGGCCATAATGGCATTTCGAAGCTTACATACACGATCAAAATATTGTGAGTGTACAAAGCCAGGTGGCAGGGCCATGAAAACGAATTCTGAAATATCACTGTGTAAGAATGCATTCTGGACATCAAGTTGTCTAATTTGCCAACTCTGTGTAATTGTTAGAGATAGCATGAGCTGATTGGTCTGTGGTTTAACAATCGGACTGAAGGTCTCTCCATAGTTGAGTTCAGGGTGTTAATGAAAACCTTTGGCCACCAATTGAGCCTTATGGTGTTGAATACTTCCATCAGCATTATGTTTCAAGTGATAGAGCCATTTACATCCTATTACGTACATTTTGGGAGTGATTGGGACAAGCTGCCATGTACCATTGTGTAAGAGAGCATCAAATTCTTCATTCATTGCTTGTCTCCATTCTGGATGTTTAGAAGCTGAGGTGAAGTAGGTGGCCTCATGGTCGACTAAAGTTGCAGTGGTGACTAGTGCATGTGGCAGATAAGGAATAGTGCCATCATTATGAGCTTTGGGGCACTGAACTTGGTTTTGAAATCTTGTCCACATGGCATAGGTACATGTAGCTGCTAGTTGAGTGGTGCTAGAGCTTCTTGGATGTGTAGAAATGGCTTTAGGTGAATTAGAGGAAGGAGATGATGTTGTGGCAGCATGTGGGCCATTGGCATGCGAGTTTATTGATGGAGTTGATGGTGTGGCGTCATGTGATACTGGTGCATTAGACTGAAGAGGGCTTTGTGCAAAAGGTTGATTACATGCTGGTACCTGCAAACAAAGAGGCAAAATGGCCTAGGATGATTGGGTAGTGTGGGACGAGCCAGTTGGACTAGAGACCAAATCTACAAATGGGAACCGAGTCTCATCAAATGTAACATGGTGAAAAATGTACAAACGTCCAGAGGGTATATGAAGAAAATTGTAGCCTTTGTGAGAATGGCTATACCCAAGGAATATGTAAAGTTGGGAGCGATACTCACGTTTGTGGGTAGTATATGGTTGAGGTTGGGCCAACAAGCAGATCCAAAAGTCCTAAAAAAAGTATAATCTAGTTTGGTCCAAAAAAGGCATTCAATGGGTGATTGATTTTGAATTAAGGGTGATGGAAATTGACTGATAAGAAAACAAGCCGTTTGAAAAGCATACGACTAATATTTTTGCGACATGGGCATGAGCTAGGAGAGATAACCCTGTTTCAATAAGATGACGATGTTTACGTTCAACGGAGCCATTTTGCTCATGAGTGTGGGGACAAATGATCCAATGAACAATACCAAGAGATCAAAAAAATGTTTTTAGTCGTCTGTACTCCCCACCCCAATTGGTTTGAACTGATTGGATTTTTCTACCAAATTGACGCTCAACAAGCTTTTGAAAAGTATAGAAAGTGGGTTCAACCTCAGATTTTTTGGTCAATGGATAAAGCTACGTAAATTTTTTATAGTCATCTAGAAAAATAATATAATAACGATAGTCTTCGATAGAGGGTACGGGTGAAGGTCCCCACACATCGGAAAAAATCAAATCTAATGGATTTTGAGAACGAGAAGGTGATAAATAAAAGGGTAAATTATGACTTTTAGCTTGTTTACAAGAATTGCAAATAGCAAAAGTCTTATTGCCAAGGACATGTAGTTTATTGGAACATAAAACATGCTTGATTAAATGAAGAGAAGGAAGTCCAAGTCGATTGTGCCAAATGCGAGATATAGCAAGAGGGAGAAAGAGTCGGCTTGTTTCTTGGAGCTCTTCTTGGAGTTTCTTGACGAGAGGTCTTTACTTTCTGCTCCTTCTGGTTTGGAAGGTGCATCTGGATTTCTTCTCTAGGGTGGTATCTAGCGGTCAGATGGTTTGGTTGTCCATCTCTCGACGACTTCGGCCCTTTGATGGCTGTGCCATCGGTGGGGAATAATGCCATTGGAGTTGGTATGGTAACATCATATGCTTTGGCAGTTTCAAAACCGGTTGAGCATTCTTCTTTCAAGATTCCTTTACGGTTTCCTGTGGACATAAATGGAGAATTGGGTTTCATTTTTTCTGAAGCAGAGATGGTAAAAGCAGCAGAAGAATATAAGTTTGCACTGGTCATGAAATTTATGCGAGTATGACCTTCTATTGATGTGATCAGATTGAACGTAGTGAAAAAGTGGGGGCTAGTAGAGATTTCGACGATCAGCTTTATGGATGATTATCATGTTTTAATTCAGATGAAGAATGAGCATGATTTTGTGCATGGCTGGGCTCGAGAAGGAAGAGACATGGAGGGAAACATTTTTCGCTTGTTCAAATGGTCAAAGGATTTTGATTTTCATAAAGAATCAACACTGGCCCCTCAGTGGATTTTCTTAACAAACCTGCCTTTGCATCTTTATAATCGTGATTGTCTTCAGATATTTGCAACACGGTTTGGTCGGTATCTTGGGATGGATAATGCGACGTTGAATCGATCAAGAGCAATGGGTGCAAGAATTTGTGTGGAGGTAGATCTGACAGTAGAGCTGGTGAAACGATTTCCGATTGTAATGTCTCCTGCGAAGTGTATTTGGCAAGAGGGAAGATATGAAAAACAGGGTTATTATTGCATGAATTTCCATCGACAGGGACATACATCTGTGGTATGTAGGGCTGGGGAGAGGCGTAAGGAGGATGGGAAGCAGAAGGAGAATAGAGTATGGATGCCAATAACTAGTAAAGTCAGGGGTAGTACTTCGGGAACCAAAGATAAGGAGTTGGAAGAAAATCTTAAAATAGTGGAGGATAGATTGCCAGTCATACAGGAGGAGATGAATGCAAGTGGGGTGCAAGGTGTGAACATTGATGTTGATCATGAGGCAGAGATGGTGAGTCTAGAAAAAGTGAGGGTGTGTCTGTGAAAATTATAACTGAAGGGGTGACGAATAGTGAGGGTGATAATGGGCTGGAAATGGTGCCAAGAATGATAAGGAGTGCAAAGATGCCACAGCTCCCTCCCCAAGATACAGTAAGATTAACGAAAAATAGAGATGAGGCTAGTGATGAAGAATGTGAGGAGGTCTGGTGCGATAAAGATACTGAGCAGAATCTGGTGTCCAGCAGAGGGAAGAAATCAAGGTGTCACAGTCCTTGGGTGCTGAAACGGGGAATGTACCTTCTAATACAAGAGTGCAAGGGAAGTTAGCTATGGATTACTCTTCAGAATGTGAGGATGGACAAATAGAAGGGTTCAGGGGTAATGAGAAGGCCTATGAGTCTAAAGGAGCAAATCAGTCAGATATAGAGAAACAAGCAACTACGTTAGACAAGGCTGTGAGGAAGTCACAAAGGGTTCATGCCCGACCGAAGAAGTTGAGCAAATGATAGGTAACATTTTGTACTGGAATGTTAGAGGATTAGGGACGTCGAAGAGGAGAGTAAAGGAGTTAATTATTAAAAAAGATATCAATATTTGTGCAATTGTGGAGCCATTGGCTGGTAATAACCGTATGCCTGCTACAGGTTCTTTTTTGAATCTTCATTATTTTTGTTCAAATGAGACAGAGAGTGGTAAGTTGTGGATTTTTTGGAAATAACTGAATGGGTTTCAGATGGAGTTGTGTACTTCACAAACGATATCAGGATGGCTATCTTCGGCAAATCAAAGGTTGTTCATAACTTTTGTTTATGCTAAATGTACTTATACGGAAAGAAGAGGGTTATGGGAAGAATTGGAAAATAGACAGTTGAATAATGTGCCTTGGATGGTTATGGGCGATTTTAATGCTATTCGCATAGACTCTGAAAGAATGGGGGGTCATCCTCGGCCTCTAATTTCTATGTTAGAGTTTAATGATTGTTTAGATAAATGTGGTCTGTTTGATCTTCACAGCAGTGGCCGTGTGCTATCATGGTGCAATGGTCATCTTGGGGTTAATAGAAGTTGGGCAAAGCTAGATAGAGTGGTCATGAACGGTAGTTGCTCTGATCAATTTAATTCAGCTCAATTAGAATATTTGGTGCGAAAAACTTCAAATCACTGTCCTATGGTGGTTCATCTGGAGAGGAGCTTTCAAATATATGGTCTGGTTCCTTTTCGGTTTCAAAATATGTGGTGTTTACATGAAAATTTTTTAGAGTGCGTGTAGGAAGCTTGGGACAGGAATGATATCGGCTCAGGCTTGCATAAACTGGCCGCAAGACTTAAAAGAACCAAGATTGCCTTACGTGCTTGGAATAAGCGTGTATTTGGCAGAGTTGATGAGAATATAAAAAGACTTGAGGAGAGGTAGGAAATATTAGAAAACCAGTTACAGTTGGGGTATTCTAAAGATGTGGAAATGGATTATCTTTTGACTAATTTGGAGATAGATACATGGCAAAAGAGAGAGACAACCCGATTGTCACAAATTGCTAAGAAGAAGTGGCTGGTGGAAGGAGATTAGAACACCAGAATTTTTCATTCAGTAATTAACCGTAGGCGTAAGAAGGCAGTTATATCTCAGATGGTGTTATCGGATGGTACAACTCTGGAGAGTTCAGAAGAGGTTCATATGGGAGCGGCACAGTATTTCTGAAGTTTCCTTTCCGCGTCGAGTGATGTTTTGAACGCAGACTTAGATAATTTAATTGACCCAGTAATTTCAGAGGAAGAAAATAATATGCTGTGTGTTGAGTTGACTGATATGGAAGTGAAAGAAGCATGTTTCTCAATTCCTCAGCAAAGCAGCCCGGGGCCTGATGGCTTCGGGTCTGGTTTTTACATTAAGTGTTGGGAGATTATCAAAGGGGACATTATTGAGGCGGCACAGGAATTCTTCAGGGGTGGTCAATTATCCAGGTTTTTCATGTCATCATTTATTGTTTTAATTCCGAAAGTACATAATCCTGCAAGTTTTGATAAATTCAGGCCTGTTAGCTTATGCTCAGTGGCTTATAAGATTTTCTCAAAAATTATTGTGGCTCGTTTGAATCGGGTTATCTTTAAGTTGGTTTCCCATGAACAAGAGGCTTTTGTTCCGGGTCGCAGTATTTTTGAAAACATTACGCTTGCCCAAGAGATGGTGCATTATCTTCAGAGGAAAGTTTTGGGTGGAAATGTCATGGTAAAAATTGATATGGCTAAGGCCTATGACAGGGTTGATTGGAGTTTTCTTTTGAATGTGCTTTCAACTTTTGGATTCTCTCCAGATTTTTGTAAATTGATTAATGGTTGTATAAAGTCTCCATGGTTTTCTGTGATGATGAATGGGACCTTTAAAGATTTTTTTCAATCTACTCGGGGTCTTAGACAAGGGGATTTGTTATCTCCTTTTTTGTTTATTATTATGGAGGAGGTATTAACAAGGCTGCTAAGAAAAAATTTTGAGGCTGAGAGGATTGGAAGATTTATGCATCCAATGGGGGCACCTTTAGTGTCTCAGCTATTGTATGCTGATGATCGAATGATTTTTACTAATGGGGGGAAAAAGTCTATTACGAGATTGGTTGAAATTCTTACCACTTATGAAAGGTGGTCGGGCCAAAAGATTAATCATGAGAAATCAGTGATTTTTTTCTCTAAATTTATTAATCCCAGTTAGAAGCAAGAATTAATAAGAATTACGGGATTTAAGGAAGGAAAATTCCCTGTGATTTACTTGGGGGTGCCTATTGTATCAGGTAGACTGTCTTCACATATCATTGAACCATTGATTGAGAAAATAAGAAACAAAGTCGCGGGTTGGAAATTTCAGTTGCTCTCCCAAGGTGGTCGATTAATTTTGTTACGGCATGTGTTATCTAGTATACCACTACATATCCTATCGGTGATTAATGTTCCAAAGAAGACTCTTGATCGTATAAACTCTATACTAGCCAATTTCCTTTGGGGCGAAGTGGAGGGAAAGAGGAAAGTGCATTGGCAATCATGATCTAAAATTTGTAAACCAACTAATGAAGGAGGTATGGGGTTGAGGGATTTACCTGAGGTTCAGAAGTCCTTACATATGAAGTTTGCTTACCGATTACTCACTAATAATGGGCTGTGGGCAAAATTTTTTAAATCAAAATATTTAAAGGATGGTCATCTTATGTCCTACAGTCCGAAGGCAACAGATTCGAGAATGTAGAAATCGATAATGAAGAGGGTTTCGGAAGTAATGGATAATGTTCAGATACTGTTGAGATGCGGAAACTCGTTTTTCTGGTTTGACAGATGGTTAGCTTCGGGGTCCATTAGCAACTCAAATTATGGATATTACAAATAAAAGAGTATGTATCAGAGAGTGTTGGTTGGAGCATGAATGGAACGTTGAGCTTTTAAAGGAGTTAGTGGGAGAGTCGATTACAGTAGAGATTGTGCAGAACAAAGTTACGGAAAGAAATGAGTTGGACATTTGTGTGTGGAAGCCATCATCGAATGGCAATTTTATGACTACTGTGTGGGAAGTAACAAGGGAAAAAGGTCTAATACTACCTTGGCATGATTGGTTCTGGAACAAAGGTCTGCCTAAAAAAGTATCCATGTGCAATTGGAGAGCTTGGTTCCAGAGTCTGGCTGTAGATGAAAGGGTTCAAAATAAGGGAATCTCCCTTGCGTTAGCATGTGATTGTTGTTTGACTCTTGCTATGGAAAGCATAGACCATGTTTTATCTATTGGTCAGGTAGCTTCTCAGGTTTGGGAATATGCTAGTAGGAGTTTAAAAGTGTAGTGTTTGAGTTTTCATACCTGGAAAGCCAGAATGTCGGCGTTGATGACTTGTGCAAAAAAGGTTTCACTGGTAGGTAATCTCATCGGTATGATTCCATGTATAATAACTTGGTGTTTATGGTACAGGAGATGTAAAGTACTTATGGAGGGGAGGAAAGTCACTGCGATGCAAGTGTGGACATCAGTAAAATCATGGCTTAAAAGGATAGCGGGTGAATTGATAGTGCAGAAGCGGCTGAATGAGCAGGATTATTATGTGTTAAATGAGCTTAATCTGGTAATGCCGAGAGTGGTGGCTAGGAAATGCAGACTTGTGAAATGGTCTAAACCGCCTCCTGGGTGGATCAAGCTTAACTGTGATGGGAGCACTCAAAATAACCCAGGGTCTTCGGGAGGTGGGGGGATCTTGCGGGATAAGGATGGAAATTTTAAAGCGGCTTTCTCGGCTAATTTTAGTGTTGGGACCAATAATGAAGCTGAACTAAGAGTTATGTTGAAAGGGATCCAGATTTGTTAAAGACAAATTTTTTTAAATATAATTGTGGAAAGCGACACCAAATTGGTGGTGGATTGGATCTGGTCAGGTATATGCACTTTATGGTATTTATGGGATTATTGGAATGAGTTGATTTCTGAAATGCAAGGAATGGAGATCCGTGTATTACATCAATTTAGAGAAGGGAATCAAGCAGCGGATTATTTGGCGAAACAAGGTCAGTTAGGAAGTAATGTTTTTTATGAAGATAGCCAGCAATTACCGAGGTTTTTAAAGGGTGTTATTCGGATTGATAAGATTGGTCTACCCTCTATACGTATTTAATTTTATTTAGTAGTATTTAGGCTTGTTTAGATGGTTATTCTTTAGGAATGTTTAGAGTTTGGTCTCTGCTACTTGTAGTTTGTATGGTTGGTTTTGTTTTGTTTTGTGTTTGGGAGGATTTTTAAAGGAAAAAATAAACTCCTAGAGGTTTGGTTGTAACTACGGTATTCCTCCGCCATAAGTGAGGGTATTTTAATAAAATTGGGGAAGGGTCACTCATGGATAGGTGGCCCTAACTCTTTGATTAAAAAAAAAAAAAAAGTCGATTGTGCCAAACATCAAGTGAAGCTCATTCTCCAAGAAAGGTTGATTTGAGTGGAACGATGGATGAAGTATTTGAGATGGTGTAAAGCCCATTTTTAGTTGGCCCTACAGAAAAGAATTTTCGTGGTATTGAGATCTTTCACACAAAAATAAGAGGGATGAAATTCGAAAAAGACATGATTATGTTGAGTAAGTTTGCTAACTGAAATCAAGTTTTTTTGAATAGATGGGACATGCAAGAGTTGACGTATAAATTTTTTGATGGAGAGAAAAATTGAGATGTTCCAATGTGACATATAGGCAAACCTGCACCATTGCCAACCATGATTTGGTCACTGCCATATAATCATCAGCTTGAAGGGTTAGGTTGTTAAGATTCGAAGTGAGGTGGTGAGTGGCTACTGTGCCGGGATACCAACTTGGATCTATTTGAGGAGGTGCAGTTGACATGTGAGCTTGAGGACTCTAAGTTTGCTAGACTTGATATGTGAAATTGAGTTGGTGGTAGCACTTGAGTGCAGTATGATCGGGTTGATTGCAAACTTGGTAGGCAGGTCTTGATCCATTTGGGGATTGATTGCGCCCAAGTCCTCGTCATTTTGAACAATTGTTGGATTGAGAATATTGGTTTTTGTTACCAGTTGTTGAACCACAAGAATTACCTTGATTGGCAGATTGTCGAGACACTATGTTGGTTGAACCATTAAGTAGGTTCAAGGCTGTGTGTTGTTGCTTCTGATTGAGCTGCATTATTGCATATTTTACACATTTAAAACCAATATATTTTTAATTGTTTTATTATTTTATCATTGGTGTTAGATGGAAAAATTGATTAAGAGGAATAAATCCAAGTTGTGAATTAAATTGATTAAAAGCATTGTTTATGCTTGATTTTATAACTTGTGATTTATTTGGGCAATAAGTTCTTCACATGCACAACATACTTTTAATGTTTGATTTTTTTTATTTCTTGTTTAGTTTTATTTATTTTAGTTTCTTTATCTTATTTTATTTTATTTTATTTTATTTGTCTAGTTTTATTATATGTGATCATTATTTAATTTTGCTTGTCTAATTTTTATTTTATTTTATTTTATTTTATTTTATTTTTATTTTTATTTTTATTTTTTGATTTTCTGCGTTAACTAAACGACATGTCGTTTGGTCGGTAGACCAAAACGACATGTCGTTTTAAGTTAAGTTGAATTCNAAAAAAAAAAAAAAAAAAAAAAAAAAAAAAAAAGAGAAAAGAAAGATCTGGATGAACGGACGCATGCGGGGCGACGAAAACAGAAAAAGAAAGAAAAAAGAAAGAGGAAGAAGAGAAAGAGAGACGGGGCCGAGCTGGAAGATTCCTTCGGTTGGTTTTCACGTGGGTAGCAGCTGACCTCAAGGAGCTGGAAGCAGCAGCTGGTGCACGCGGAGACAGACGCATGCAGACGGACGAATGTGGGCAGCACAAAACAGGAAAGAAAAGAAAGAAAAAAAAAAGAAAGAAAAGAAGAAGAAGACAGACGCACGCGACGGACGAACGTGCAGAAGGAAGAAAAGAAAGAAAAGAAAAAGAAAAGAAGAAGGAGAGAGCATGTGGACGAACGTGTTGGAAACGAAAACAGAAAGAAAAAAAAAAGAAAAACAGAAAGAAAGAGATGCAGACGGACGAAAGTGCTGGGGAGAAAAAGAAACAGGAAAGAAAAGAAAAAAATAAAGAAGAGAAAGCTGGACGAAGCACAGTGGCAGTGCATGCGGAAAAGAAAAAAAGAAAATAAAAGAAAGAGGGAGAGGAACACTAGCAGCTGGCCTTTGCAGCTGAGGGTTTCTTTTGAAGCCTATAAAAAGGGCTTGAGATGAACGAAGAAATCATCTGGGAGTTCACAAAGAGCTCCTCATTTTGCAGTGTATTATTTGCAGTGCTTGATTTCAGTTTTTATTTACAGTGTTTATTTCAGCTGTTATTTTCATTTGCAGTGTTTATTTTAGTTCAGTTTTTATTTCTTTGTTTAGTTAAATTTATTTTCATTTGAGAGTTAATTTATTAAGCTTGGTTTGTAATATTTGGTATTGTGTTTTATTTTAGTTTTCTAATGGAGAATAGATCATTAAATTCCATGGTTATTGTGATAAACATGGTTGGCTAATTTTTTTTATACTAAGGTGAATAGGTGAAGTCTAATAATTTAAATATTGTTTTATATCAATAATAGAGTTCATATTGTGAGTTTGATTAATTGACTGGTATTATTATTAGAAACGTTGATTATCTATATATTTCTCTTGATTCATTGTGATTTCCGAATACAATGAATGCTTGAAAAATCCCTGTGGTAATTAATTGGACTTGTGAATGTCTCTACCCTCAATTATTCAAACTTAATATTTGGTGATTAATTTTCTTGGGCTTAATTGTTAAATTTTCCAGTTAGACAGAATCATTATTCTAGTCTAACTGAGTTAAATTGATTGGAAACAATTTCATAAATTGTTAGACGGATCCTCGAAACCTTAGTCGTTCTCCATATTAATTCACTTTATTGTTTCAGTTATATTCTGTTACGTTTAAAATCCTCAACCCAGTAATCTCATTTTTTTATTTGTTCTTATTTTTAAATCTCCTTTCATTTTATTCCCTTTATCACATTAGTCAATCCTTGTGGATTCGATCCTGTAACGTACTACGACACCTGTATACTTGCAGGCAAAACTGTTCTGAATTTTTATTCATCATTTTTGAGTAAAAGTTTAGACGCAACAAGTTTTTGGCGCCGTTGCCGGGGATTGCAAATGTGGTAAAAAATATATAAATATTTTTCTAACTTTCTCTTGTTTTCTTTTCTTTTTTTTGTTCTCTATTTCTTTTCTTTTCTTTTTTCTTTTTTATCTCAAATATTATTTTTGTTTAAAAAAAAAAGAGAGAAATTGTGTGGCAGTGCTTTCCATATTCATATCATTTTATAATCTCGGTCCTTTCTCTATCAATGCTTGCATGCGTAGATATAGAGACGAGTTGGGAAGATTTGCAAGGAGAGTTCAAGTAG
>QEOT01009251.1:6937-77054 GCA_003123785.1 Pterocarya stenoptera | reverse complement strand
ATTTCAAGACCTCCATATTCCACTTACTAGTGCACCTTCAATATGGTGTGATAATGTTAATGCTCTAGCTTTGGCCTCCAACCCTGTTTTTCATGCTCGGACAAAACACATTGAAGTAGACTATCACTTTATTCGGGAAAAAGTGATAAACGGTGATATACATCTTAACTTCATTTCCACTAAAGATCAGATAGCAGACATCTTCACCAACGGATTGGCTTCCACTCAATTCTTTGTTTTGACATCCAAGCTTCATGTGTGTTCCTCCCCCATGAGCTTGTAAGGGGCTGTTAGAGATAATGCCAAAGATAACCAACTAGCTAATGATCCTAAAGCACAGCAACTACTTGATCACAGATAAAGTAGTTATTGTGATTAGAAGAGACTTATTCTATTGAGACTTATCCTATCTGATAAGCCTTCTCTAGAGATTAGTTATCACTTGTATTTATCTCTTTTCTCATTTGAATATTGTACTTATCTACAGCAACCTTACATGTTGGCTGTTACTTGTAACTCTATATATAGTTACTGCAAATATACTTGTTTTGGTAAGTTGACCAAAACACATTTTCACAAACTCTTTCACGTACTATGGGTNAAAAAAAAAAAATCTAATTCACATTTCACATGTTATTTATTTTGCATGTCCACTAAAATCTATATAATTAATTAAGGATAAAATTATAAATCCATGCTTTTGACTTGTTAATTTATAAGCTAAAAAAAAGTACGTACTATTTTCATAACGTTTTTTTCTTCTTTTTTTTAGCATAAAAAGTTAGGAGTGCTAAATTATACAAACGCATGAAGTGGTAGGTTTAAATTAATCTAGAATTTTAATCACTTCAATGGACATCATGTACTCCACCACACACACACACACACATATATATATATATATAGATGGAATGCTCACTAGGCATGAATTTAAACTAAATGTAATGGAAACTGGCCGATAGAAGCTTAATTACTTAATTAAGACCCATTCTGCACACTAAAATAATCCTTCATTTGAATTCGAAGCTATAGTACTTTTATGATCTGTTGGGATTTTATGCATGAGCATGACGATCCATGCAAGCTGCTCTTTTGCATGAAGAAATTCATGCAATTAGTTATAATATCATTTGTCATGCATGAAGGTTTTCATTTACATGAACTCATGAGAAAATGAATGCACCATGAACATGATTTGTCATACTATTTTCATGTTTCTGTTCAATAAATACAAACTAGACGTTTCATAATATTAGACGGCATTCAAGCTTGACACTCTTAGCAAATCGTTTTATAAGATACATGGAGAAAATCAAATAATTCGAGTGAAATTGGTGACTGTGGAGTACTTTGGCTGTAAGGAGGTGATCATGTAAATAATAATTGTGGCGCAAGACTGCATTGATGCCATTTATCTCCTCCACACATGAGCTTCTGGACTATATGGATTTGCTGGACACCTTTCAAGCTTGTCAGGCTGATCATGAGGTCATGACCCCAAGTATTTTCGACATAAATGGGGAACAGCTAGCAAAACCTTAAGTAGAAAGTTCAGAATAACAACGAGCCTGTATTCGTATGAAGAGTGTGGGAAACAAATGATCAAGAGCAAAATAGCTAGTTGCCATTATATTTTTATCATCTTTTCGCAGAGCTTTTATTATCATGATCATGAGTACTGATCAATGCAATTTTACACAATAGCATTAAGGATTAATTATTAATATGTTGATTTATTCACTACAACATAATTGCTTTTTAGTGGCGGTTGGGAAGTTGTGACAGTCTCCAAACCGTCAATAAAAAATATTTTCTGTGACGGTTTTTGGAAACCATCACTACAAGAAAAATAGGTGACTATTTGCAACCAATTCAGTCTGTTGGTTGCAATAAAATTGATCGCAAAAATCTATTTTTCTTGTAGTGCGTCACTAAAGACAGATGAATTTTTTTTACGTTCGAACATCACATTAACCCCTGTGGCCCTGTGGGGTAAATACCTTTCAACATACGTTACTACCCTGCAATATCCGTTCCATTGTTAATGCAGTATCAATTTGAAAGGCCTTAATAACTCCTACATGTGTGCCCTAGGTTTTCTCAACCGGCGAGTTCCTTTTATCATCAACTCACGTTTTTCGAATGGGCCCATGGGCATAGCCGAAGTCGTTCCTTATTGTGTAGGGCTTATTTACCAAGTTAGGAAGGGGAAAGGCCCAACACACATATAAAATATTATTCTTTACAATAATCCATATTTATTATTATGAGATCCTATGTGAAGTGAGAGAGTTCCTATAGAGCAAGAAAATATATGTAGGATTTAGGACATTTAAATTGACAAAGAATTCTATTAGTAAAATCAAAGTTAGTTAAAAATCGAAATAGGACCGAAGATGTATCATTAGAAATGGACACATAATATTTGAAGTGACGGTTCATTTATTTTCACAATTCCTGACAACTCCTCTAATCTAATTTAATTATTATAATTTTCTCAAATTCTCACATAAAATAAAATAAACAATTCAATTTTTTCAAATCCCAAAATAAAAATAATATTTAAAAAAAATATATTCTGATAATATTTTATTCAATTTTTTAACTTTCATCTAATCTCATCTTATCTCATATTTTGTTCCTGGATAAATTTTTCCATTTCTGCAGATTGATGGATCATTATCCTGGTTATAGAACATAAAGAAATGAATTTCTTATCTCGAATATAAATCAGAGAATAAATACTACGAAAAAACAAGATAGAACAACCGTATAGACATCTTTATTTCTTGCGCATTGCATACAATTCTACAATGAACCTATGACCAGTCAATTAACAGCTGACCACTCTACAATTGAGCCACTAAGGAGGAACAACAAGAGATTAGATCTTACAGAGTTCCATTCCCATTCTCAACCCATGACCAATAGGAGTTTGAAGTTTCTTTTACAACTCTATAAACTTCTTTGTAGTGGTTCTGTTACATGTCTCATTTCACATAGGGCCCACAAAGAGATCATGATCTTTTAGTAAACCACTTTTTATGTACCAATTTTTATGCAAGTAAAGGTCACCCCATGACTACAAAACTGCCTAACTTCTTACGTTCAGCCCTTAGAAGCCATTTCTTCCCAATTTCGTATTGACCCGCCAACAAACATAGTCCACTTGCCACCTGATCAGCCTCAACACCGACCAATAAACCACGCCATCAAACAAATTCAACAAAGCTACGTGTGCATGTGGCACGATGTGCCGTCGACGTTGGTGAGGCCACACACGTAGCCCAACTAGTGTTGTTTGGGCATGTTTTCTTCTCTTTCTGGAAAAATTCCGCTGTTTTTGGGTTTGAAGTGCAGTGCATCCCAACTCATGATCCAGGTCTCCAATCATGGCATATCTCAATCTGCCAAACAGAGTGTACCAAAATTGCCAATCACCTTAGTTTAGCCAAGGATCATGAAGAGGGGTCGGGTTTCGTGGTAGTGCCTCCCATTTTTCGTTGTGTTAATTGCCCACTCTTGCATGCATGTGTGACGTACCAATCTTCCACCCCATCCAACAAAATCACTTGCATGTGTCACCCTCTTTTTTTTTTTTTTTTTTTTCAAAGAAGAGCCGGAAGCCACCCACATAGCAGGCTTGTCCCAAGTATCGTCGCCGGTGAGGCGCTTAGTTCACACACATAGTCCCAACTAATGATTTTGTGGCATGTTTTCCTTCCTTTCTGAGGATCAGTCCCCTATTTCTCCTTCACCAAAGATCTGGAGGAAAATAGGAAGTCTCTCTATCAGTACATAACATTGAATGTGCCTAGCAAAAAAGAACATAACATTAAGTGTAATGCATCCCAACTCATCAAGATCTCTAACCATGGCATCTCAATGTGCCAAACAGATCTGTCTGAGGGATTCTATTCGGTTTGACCGAGGATCATGGATATGGGTTGAGTTTGTGCATATATACCAGTGCATCCCCCTTTTTAGTCGTGCTCTAGGCTAGTTCCTGCCTTTCCAATAAAGATACTATTTTTTTGAGTTTTGTTTGACTTGCTGGATTTTAACTTTATCCTGCTAAATCTGAAGGGAGCTCGATAAATCAAGTTGAAGAAGATAATGGAAAGTCACATCTGGGAGTTGTACAAAGAAAGATTGTAATTTAATTTGTAGCCACTCTTGAATGATAGATGATTGATGGGTCATTCTTCAATTGAGCAATGTCTGCACATAAGCCTGTACACATGAAAAGATCGAAAAGATCGTTTTGCAGTGGTGGGATGTTTTTGCCCTCCAAACATAACCGTTACTTGATTTAAATTCTATCATTGCACGGTTTTCACCATTTTTTTGCGTACAGCTTTAAGTTTGAGAGTTGAGATACTGGAATGTCGCAAATTAATGGACTATCAATAGGTTAGGGGTGTACCATTGCCGCTTCTGTCGCCGTGTATAACCAAAGCCACAACGAAAATAGATGAGATCTTGCAAGAAGCTTTGTTTCTGCAAAGCAGTGCATATAAAGAAATAATAGTTGCAGTCGTGAGTGTGCAAATAAGGTGTAATAATTTTTAAAAAAATGAATAAATATGATACTCACATGAAAAAAAAAAATTATTCTTTAATAATAAATCCCTCCTTTTCAAAATGACTGCACGGCGCTTACGCACTCCACAACCGTACGTAGCATTACTCTATCCTTATTCCAAGTCCCGACTTTCAAGATGACCTTGTAAAACATACAATTCACTGAAACAGAGAGGATGCATCCTCTCTCAGACCAAACAAGAAAGGCAACACCTCCATGCCGGCCAGGCTCAAGTGGATGTGATTAATGATGGGGAAGGATATGCAGTCAAAACTATTCTAGGCGATTACATTTTGAAACCCTACTCAAACCCCAACAAAATAATCACACTCAGAAAAGATCGCCTTCCTTGTGTGTGTGAATCACACAGTCAGAAGTCGGGTATGAGACACAAGTCAGCACATAACCTTCCTCCATTTGTTTGTCATCAAGGAATGAGCCATCAGACTGGTCCACTGAGCCTGACACCTTCTTCCCAGCACAGGTACAGCAAGCCCCAGCCCTGCATGAATAAGGCAACTCAACTCCTGCAGTTTCAGCTGAATCTAGGATGTAAGCATCATCAGGGGCATCAAACTCATTCTCTTCACCATTTGGTCCTATAAGCTTAACCTTGTATACTGCCATCGCGGATGCTCTGAAAGAGGGGGATGCTTTCATGCCAAAAGCTTTGGAGATGTTCTTCACAGATCCAACAGATGATGGGCACTTGATAATGGCACTAGTGAAACCATTCTGAGGTGCAGTTCTAAGCATGCAATGGGAGGGAAGTCTCACAGTTGAGATGGTTGGCATAGTCGACATGGTTGCCCCTGAGTTTATAGCAAATTTCAGCTCGTCTACTTATAATTTGCCTACCTAGTAGAGGAATTTAAAATAATGCCTAAAGCGATATTAAGGTAATAACATTAACATTATCAGTAAAAACATATTTACTGATGATTAATATATAATGTTAATGAATATGAATTGAATTGCTCAAGGAATATGGATTCATGGTATAGATGCACAAAAAGGTCCCCCTAGATGCATATATGACAATGATGAATGAATGAATGAATGCTCTCCTTAGACATTTTTATTTCTTCATCTGGCTTTGTTCTTGTTATGATCCTCAATGGTATACTCAATGGTATACAAAGATTTACCACTAGAGCCCAGGAGAAATTTAAAACAGAACTTCTAAAATCAGGATATAAGAATATCTTTGTTATGGATATATTTTCCTTTTCAGAATGTTCAGTTCAAAGTTTCTCCTTATCACATCATCATTTCATCTGTAAAAGTATTGGATCCGTTGGGTATGACTATAAATTTCTTTTCAGAATGCTCCTTATCACATTCTGTTTGCTAACACAGTAGCTGCACATATAAGAGCTAAAAAGGGACTAGGACCTTCCACTGCATCTGGTAGCCGAAAATTAAGAGAGAACATCTGGACCACAATCCCCCATCCTTCCCACACCACCCGCCCATCCACATACACGCATATAAAATAAGAATATATTAGAACAGTTTTGAAGTATCAATTTCTCTGACCAGTGAGGCAATTACTGCTAAGAATTCCACAAGGATGGAAAGGTGCTGATCACTTTTAATCTTGAAATCTATTTCCAAACAATACACCAAGGCAGATGGGTGAACATCCCTTGTGGCCAAGGGGGTATTTTGTATGCCCCTTAGAACTTCACAGAAAAATGGAACCAGGATTTCCATTCTGTAAGAAAAGGGCAATTGTTATATGGAGCACTATGAGAAGATGCAAGCTGGTAGGCTCTCTGCTCTTCACTCGAGGCTCCAATTTCATAACCACCTGATAGAAATAGTCTCTCTCTAGAATTTAACCAACGCCTCCGTGTAGTTTGAAACTTGACTCTGTTAGGTCAAGGTCCTCTCACAGCATTGTTTCAATCCATATTGGCCCAGCACAGAATTGCAACAGATAGAGTTTCCAACTCTAGAAAGGCCACTTGTAAAATGATTTAGATGAATCGCCTAAACCTGCAGCAAGCATATATGTTCACCTCTTGATAGTTGATAACATAGTCAACACTTGGTTGCAGTATGGTGCACCAGACAGAATCCCAACAGCTTTCCAAATGTCAGGGTTTGACTCGATGATGATGGCCCAGTGAAAGTGTGGTTCCCAGTAGAATTAGCATCAATATGTTGGTCAATGTAAACTGGTTCTATTTGCAACATATTACTCTCAAATAAACACCCCCCCCCCTTCCTACTTATCAAATAAATAAATAAATATCCCCTCTAAGAGTTTATAGGGGCCAGACTTTCCATTCTGTAAGAATAGGACCATTATTGTCCAGAAAACTATGAGAAGACGAATGGTAAAGGTTCTCTGCTCTTCACTTGAGGCGCTAATTTCATAACCACTCAAGGCTCGAATTCATAACCACCTAAGAGATAATAGTCTCTGTGGAAATTATAGAGAAATAGTCTCTCTATAATTTAAGTAGTTTTAAACTTGCTGTCATTTAGATCAAGACTCAATCCATGTTGGACCACGAGTATGAATTGCCGACAATTGCATCAAGCATATATGTTTGCCTCTTGATAGCATCATTCCAAATGTTTATCTAGCAGTATGCTGCACCATACAGAACACCAACAGAATTTCATGTGCTAGGTTTTGACTCTATTACGACCCAGTGAGAGAACGGTTCCCATAAGAATTAACATCAGCAAGTTGGTCAGTGCACACTGGTTCTATTTTCTATGTTTTTTACTCTTACATAAATAGCCTCCTCTAATTCTAACTGACAGGCATCTCACACTCCTATGCTTCATATTTGATAACTAAGCATATATAGGGACCACATAGGCCTAAACTGCAACAAGTCACAAAGGCTGCGTTTGGATTTCAGAATTTACAATCAATGGATTTAAAGAATGACGAAAGTATAAAATGCTTGAGGTGAAGTTGAACAACCCATAATGGATTTATCTGAGTATTTTGGTCCAACAAAATCAGTTGTATGGTAAATTCGAAATTACATATACACCAAATCAGTTTTTGATAAGCAACATTTTACACCAACTCATTTCAGATACACACAGTAATGAGATTGAAAGCATCCATGAGCTTCATCAAAAGAAAAAAAAATGGAGTTCTCCATACTTTACTCAATACTTCAAAAATTAGAACTACACTACAATTGCTTCTTTGGTATAGTTGGACTGGCTTGGATTATGCCTAGAAGGATACTAGACCTCTTGGAAACTGGAGAGGGTTATATGGCATCCCACTTGCAAGGGTGTGTAAGATCACTCCTACTCCTATTGGTCATGTAGTGTATTTGGAGGGGAAGGAATGATACAAATTTAAGGACCATGAGAAGACCTTGTATGAGCTTAGATATTCTTCAATACTCCGTTTCTTCAGGCAGTTGCTATAGATTTTAATGGGCTGAGAATCGAGATTTCATGATTTTCTTGTATCTTTGTCTATCCCCAAGTATTCGTTTTTCTTGTATACATCATGCGTACTGGGTGAATGCCTTTTCCATTGTTCTATCAAATTTACTATTACTCAACAAAAAGCACAGAAATCCAGTTATCCAAATCATTTTCATTAAGTACTTCCATCCTCCTAATGCACTATGTAATTGAAGCAAAACTCAAATGTAAAGGGTAACTTAAAGAGTGCCTGGCTAAATGAAGAGAGAGGATATTCTTCTAAAATAAATAATAGAATTTTGAATTCTTCAAAGGAAAATCACGATGAGTTCCTTACTAAAAAAAGATTCAGTGGAAATTATTGTAGACAGAGTTTACCTCCAAACCGCAAGGAGAAATTTTGTTGAGACTACTGATGTGGGCTCTAAAATCACATGACTCTTAAATGGGGTCATGTAAGTATACATTAGTGATTAAGCAGGTCATACAAAATATTTATAGCCTTAAATGACCCGTTGAAACAGGTGCTGAAACCCAAAAAGTTCTCTCTGTGCTTTTCTTATTTGGTGGGTGGGGTTTGGTTTCTTCCGGGAGACCTGAACGGAGAGTAAAGTCCCCGATCTCGCATCATATATTAATTCCAGTGAAAGAAAATTAAAAACATGAACTTGTAAACAAGAACATGCAACAAACGGACATGAACAACATCCACAAAAAGCTAGCATACCAACACACACACACACACAGAAAGAGAGTGGGCTTACTGAGAGAGAGAGACCGTGACTTGAGTGTACTCAAAAGATAGCTTTCAGCGGAGAGAACGATGCGTACAAAGTTACTAGTAGGTTGTAACAGGTAGATATATAGACGCACGCATACTTCGAGGCGAACATTTGTTGTGTTGTGTTTTGAGAAAGCGACGGCCTTTGGCATCTGTTGAAAGCCGGGTTTACCCAAAAGACACCAACTTGTTGATATACCTAATTGCCAAAAGCCATTTGATAAAGCCCCCTACCTACCCACGGACTCCCCCCAATCGCCAATCGCCGCTCTCTTTCTTGTTTATTTATTTCCTTATACTTTATTCATATGTAATTTCACCATGTATAATTAATTAGAAAAATTTTATTGATCATTTCCTACACCACGCATTAATATATAAATTCTTATTTTTTTCTGATATGTAAATATGTATATTTAAATAAAAAAAAAAAGAGATAAGACACATTAAATTAGTTCATAAATGTTGTTGGATATAGAGGGAATAGAAGGTAAAAACCAGTTCTATTGTATTTGATTGTTAGCAGTGGCCATGGAAGAATGATAGATAGCTCAGCTAACATTCGCAGAAATTCAGAATAGTAATACCACTCTATGTACCATATGCTAAAAAAGCACAACTTTCACATTCCCATTCCCATTCCCATCACAGCATCATTAAGTTCCCATTTGATTCAAAGATTGGATAACTGCTGTCACCAATTTTAATTTTTCACTCCTCCCACCCCCACCCCACAAGAAAATAATTTAAAAATAAATCAAATGCAAGGGGTAAAAGAGTTTGACATATATTCACATCACCATTTTGTTTTATATGGACACGTGCCTGCATGTTACCATGCCCATGTCATCACTCATCTAAAAGTGGTTTCTAAGCCATATCAATTTTTCTTTTTTTTTTTACGTTCTAACAACTTTCACATTTAGTATGCATTAAATAGCTTATAATTTATATGTTTAATGCATTAACTTTCATATCAATTAATTGCGGTGAATAAATAATTTTAATTTTTAGAACTTATAATTTATAGTTAAAATAATTTCTACTATTAAAAAAAAATTATTTACTGCTTAATAATCTTTTAAAACTCTTTCAAATATATTGCATCTATTTAAAAAATAAATTAAAAAACATATTTTTTAAAAATAAAAATAACAATTATTTAAAATTTTAAAAATTATAATTATATCTTTAAAAATTTGAAAATTGTAATTATTTTAACATTCTTTTTAAAATTTGAAATGCATTCCAGATTATTGAAAGGTATTTTTGACAAAGAGAGATTAAAAAGTATGTAACACCTAAATAACTTAATTTTTCTGATTAGAAAAAAAAACTTAATTTTTCTATTAAAGCACATTTAAGACTATTTAAATACTTTTTAAGACTCTTAATGTGACCACAAACAGGCCCCTAATGTAGGCTTCCAGATAAGTTTTTTGTAGGTGTAACAATAAACATTTTGGATCATTTCTTTTCCTGGCCAATGTTGAAGGCTGGAGCGTCGTTTTTCCGTCTACCCATTGTCCTGTAAAGAGTGGGTTTGTATGTTGGGGGCAAGGGTAGGGAGAAGCTAAGCAAAACAATAGCGGGAATGAAAGTGCCAAAATATTCAACAACGCATCATAGCGCAAGTGAAAACGAAAAATAGGCCTCACTTCTCCAACCAAGGAAGCGTGACATCATGGCATCTACGCATTTAACGAACAAAAGGTAAAACAGCAGAAAATGTGACAATTGGAAGGGAAAAAAAAAAATCGCTTGAAAGTAATACAGAACTCCCTTGGCCAAGAACTCAGTATATGCGCACTGGTCTCCCCATTGTGGTCTTAAGAGACAAGCTCCTCACCTGATTTTAAAAATAAAGAAGAAAAAAAAGACGTCAAAAGACAATCAGGCTTGCAAACCAAAAGGGGAAAAAATCCCCAGGAAAGAAAAAAGGTCACCTGATAGAATTAGATACATTAAAAATGACCTTACAATGCCATAACAGGTAACAGACGACTAAATGCACTCTTAATAAACAATGATAACTAATTTGTCTCGAAGCAAAAGTTACTGAGCCAATCTTCTGGACTAAAATATTTGAACTTTGTTCTGTTTCAGTGTGAATGGGGGAGGATGGGTAAGCAGTGCGAATTATACACTTTTTCAGAGTGACATTCACAAAGAACCATTCGGGCACAAGGATCCCATAAGCATGCTCGTGCCATATAACTATCAACTTCGTAGAAAAGGTTGAACTAGTTTAAAGTTAATAGTAGATTCAGTTGCCTAAAGAAAGCAAGAGGGAGAGATCTTACATTTTGCCAGTTCTTCTTCAACAAGGAAACAAGGAAATTAACACTCATTTGAACATTTTGGAAGACCTGCTTCTCCTCCATGGCAACATTCCCAACAGCCACTCCCATGCAAAGCACCTTCTTCAATTGAAACTTAACCATAGCCTTCGTCTCATTAACTTTAGACTCAATCGTTTCTTGATGAGTAACAAGAGTTGGGAACTTCCCTACATTACCGTTATTAAATCAGTCAATAATAAGCATTCACGAAATATACAACCACCCCACAGGTCCAATTAAAAAGGCTGCCTAACAATAAACAGAACCTTCAATTTTATTTTTATTATTTTTACAAGTACCGATATACAGAATCTTAAGCTCCCAGGAAGATCTTTCAACAAGTAACAAAGACACAAATGATATGTACAAAGACCTTTCTTATTGTTTGCAAGAGAATAGATTTATCTCCATGCAGAGAATATGAATATGAAATAAAGGAACTGGAATTTTCTATATGCGCGCAACGGAACACGAGCGCTATCACACTCTTTAGGCGGCTGCCCAGTTCTCTCAAAAGGCAGAATGTAAAAAATTCAGTACACATCTCCCATTGTGAAAGAAAAATTTTAAAATCTTCAAATCAAATGCAAGCAACTAAAAACAAGCATCAAGGCCAAAATGGTAGAATGAGTCAATTTCCACCACTGATTGTTTACAAAAAATCATCGAAGGGATGCAATAGTAAACATACAAGAAATATACAACACCACTTATTGTACAACACGCCATATGTCCAATGAAAAAGGCTACTTAACAATAAACAGAACCTTTAAATCTCAGGAACTTTTTTTTAAAAAAAGTAATCAAATGAGAAAAGATAAGTTTTTTTTTTTATAAGTAAATGAGAAAAGATATGTACAAGACCTTCCTCAGATTTATCTGCATGCAGAGAATATAAACATGGAAGAAAGGAATTGGAATTTTCTATATGCCCGCAACGGAACACAAGTGCCATCACACTTTCAAGGGCCACCCGGTTCTCTCAAAAGGCAGTGAAGATCTTCATTCTCAGAAAATTATTCATAAAATAGCCAATAAAGATCCAAGGCAGAAGGTAAAATAATACAATGCACATCTACCACGGCTCAAGAACATTGTATAATCTCAAATCAAACACAAGCAACTCAATGAAAAATCGACAATGCAAAGATGGCAGAATGAATGAATTTCCATCCCACATTTCTTCTTGTTTACAAAAAATCACACAACATAAATCGTGAAAGCGATTGTACAACACACCATATGTCCAATGAAAAAAGCTCAACAATAAACAGAACCTTTAAATCTCAGGAACTTTTTTTTAAAAAAAAGTGATCAAATGAGAAAAGATATGTACAAGAACTTTCTTAGACTTATATACATGCAGAGAATATAAACATGGAAGAAAGGAATTGGAATTTTCTATATGCCCGCAACGGAACACAAGTGCCATCACACTTTCAAGGGCCACCCGGTTCTCTCAAAAGGCAGTGAAGATCTTCATTCTCGGAAAATTATTCATAAAATAGCCAACAAAGATCCAAGGCAGAAGGTAAAATAATACAATACACATCTACCACGCTCAAGAACATTGTATAATCTCAAATCAAACACAAGCAACTCAATGAAAAATCGACAATGCAAAGATGGCAGAATGAATGAATTTCCATCCCACATTTCTTCTTGTTTACAAAAAATCACACAACATAAATCGTGAAAGCGATTGTACAACACACCATATGTCCAATGAAAAAGGCTACTCAACAATAAACAGAACCTTCAAATCTCAGGAACTTCTTTTTAAAAAAAGTGATCAAATGAGAAAAGATATGTACAAGACCTTTCTTAGACTTATCTACATGCACAGAGAAGAGAATATAAACATGGAAGAAAGGAATTGGGATTTTCTATATGCCCGCAACGGAACACAAGTGCCATCACACTTTCAAGGGCCACCCGGTTCTCTTAAAAGGCAGTGAAGATCTTCATTCTCAGAAAATTATTCATAAAATAGCCAACAAAGATCCAAGGCAGAAGGTAAAATAATACAATACACATCTACCACTGCTCAAGAACATTGTATAATCTCAAATCAAACACAAGCAACTCAATGAAAAATCGACAATGCAAAGATGGCAGAATGAATGAATTTCCATCCCACATTTCTTGTTGTTTACAAAACTCACACAACATAAATCGTGAAGGGGATTGTACAACACACCATATGTCCAATGGAAAAGGCTACTCAACAATAAACAGAATCTTTAAATCTCAGGAACTTTTTTTTAAAAAGTGATCAAATGAGAAAAGATATGTACAAGACCTTTCTTAGACTTCTCTACATGCAAAGAATATAAACATGGAAGAAAGGAATTGGAATTTTCTATATGCCCGCAACGGAACACAAGTGCCATCACACTTTCAAGGGCCACCCGGTTCTCTCAAAAGGCAGTGAAGATCTTCATTCTCGGAAAATTATTCATAAAATAGTCAACAAAGATCCAAGGCAGAATGTAAAAAAAATAAATTACACGTCTACCAATGCTCAAGAACATTTTATAATCTCAAATCAAACACAAGCAACTCAATGAAAAAGTGACAATGCAAAGATGGCAAAACGAATGAATTTCCACATTTCTTGTTGTTTACAAAAAATCACACAACATAAATCATGAAAAGGATGCAATAATAAACGTACAAGAAATATACAACAAACCATATGTCCAATGAAAAAGGCTACTTAACAATAAACAGAACCTTTAAATCTCAGGAACTTTTTTTTAACAAGTGATCAAATGAGAAGATCAAGATATGTACAAGACCTTTCTTAGACTTATCTACATGCAGAGAATATGAACATGGAAGAAAGGAATTGGAATTTTCTATGTGCCCACAACGGAACACAAGTGCCATCACACTTTCAAAGGCCACTTGGTTCTCTCAAAAGGCAGTGACTATCTTCATTCTCAGAAAATTATTCATAAAATAGCCAACAAAGATCCAAGGAAGAAGGTAACATCTATCATTGCTCAAGAACATTTTAAAGTATAATTTCAAATCAAACACAAGTAACTCAATGAAAAAGTAACAAGGCAAAAATGGCAGAACGAATGAATTTCCACATTTCTTACTTTTTACGAAAAACATACCCAACAAATCGCCAAATAAATGCAAATGCCAAAAAAGTATGCCAAGTAACAAGCTCAAAACAAAAGCATTCTAAAATATGTGCTGCATATAAAACAACTATAAGAACAGCAAATGTAATAAATTAATATAGTACACTTGCCTGCCTTATTGAGGCCAGGGCCCAAAAGTCGGGGAATCTGCTTAATGACAGCTTCTGATGCTAAAAAGGCATGGTATTTCTTGGCAAGCTTCTTAACCAATTTCTTGTTTTTGTTAAGCTTTTTCAATGCTTCAACATCCATATAATCTAAGCCAATCTTCTCAGCCTGCATGACATTGCAAAATTTCAATCACTGAACAAATTTCGATCATAAATGATCAACCTCATCAAAAGAAATGAAAAAGAAAAACAACCTACTCTGAAGCAGGTACGAGTTAAAAAAACACAGGAAAAGAAAAGTATGATGGTAACAAATAGGACACGTTCAAACACCCAAATACAACTTGCCATAAAAACTAAATACAATTACAAAAAATTTCCAAGTTCATGCCAATTAGAAAGCTTGAATGTAGACGAATGATATCAGCGCACTCAAATCCAATAATCAACAAAAAAACCATATAAATCTATATACTAAAAGCAACCAACTAATAATGCTAGTACAAGGAGTTAAACTAGGGATGTGGAAGGTACAATACCCTTATTGTGTGGTTTCCTAAAAGTAGCACATCCAAACATGTAAACAGACCAGCAGAGATTTATAAAATAATTTCTCCCTTCACCCTCTAAGAAATTGATATCTGTATGTCACGTACAATCTCCACAAGTATATCTTCCCTTCTCACTTCTAATAGAAAGTGAAACTTTCATTTGACCACAGCAAATTTGGGATTGAAATTAGAAAGTACTGTATTTAACTGTATATAATATACCCATCCACAAATCTCAAATTGTTAAAATCGTTTTCTGCATGAGTACAAAATCAAATTGAAAAAATATGTGCAGAAAATAAAAGTAAAAGTCTTTTAGATTTCTGAAAAATTTATTCGAAAAACATTTGACGTTACTCTTACGTTTCTTGTAAATCATGGAGCTAAGAGTTGTAACAGGTCATAATAAAGCTCAGAGAACTTCATCAGTACTGCCTTCAAAGAAATCAGAAGAATATAGGCATTTAAATCTACGAGACATCAGGAAACATAAAGGTTCAATCAATACAAATAGATACCTAGAAACTCATTTGAGATGGAAACTACAACAAACTCTCAGCCATGTGTAACAGCATCACTACCTCTTCAACATGTTGAGCATCTCCAAGCATGCAAACTTTCATCTTTGGACGAGGAATATGTGGTAACTTAACAGAACCACTGAATCGCTTATCCTTCTGGGGATCATAATTTTTTAGCCCAATCTGGAGCTCAATGGTCTCAGTGAAATTACGCTTCTTCTCTCTGGATCCAGTAAAGAGAGTAGAGATGGCCTCTCGTACGGCATCACTCTGAAGCTTACTGTTGAAAGAAGGATCGAAGAAGTGAGATCACAGAAACTGAAGTGCATCAACCTGATGACTTCATCTTTCGTCATCGTATAGGAAATATTCTACATATTCAGGGCACAAAAATGAAACGATCTGAGACACCGAGTAAAATGGCACTGGTTTTCAATGTTCAGTTTATAAGCAACACTATCAGACATGAATCCTAATCAAATGCATTATCCAACATCACAATAATGATTCTGCCTACACACATTCAACAGATCACATTCTTGAGAAACAAAACGGTTGAGTTACATGTATAAACAACCACCACCTATAGCTTTACTGATAAGGAACGAAATAATGTTGATATAATGAGAAATAGTCTACAGTCATTCACGGGTAATCAATAGGGAAATCAATCCTTGAAAAGCACACCAACTTTATACATCATGTGAAATAGTAACATTTAAAGTTTAGCTTTGGTGAGAAATGGACAAGACATGCTCCCCATATAGGCTAAAGTTTAAACTTTCTACCAATACTTGCAACAAAAATAAGAATGCCACAAAGTTCTTTGACAACAACCATAAAATGAAAAGATTCAACCAAAGATGATATGCCATGCCACCAATCTTAAAAAATAACAGATTCTTCCGAATTACAAAAATAAATGAACTTCGCATTGCGAGCATAAGAACTTCAATCATACAATTGGCACTGCTAATCATCACGGAATTTCAACATATAATACTACCTAAAATCCTAAAAAAGAAACCATCATAATATGACAAGGCCAATAGAAAAATAAACACAAGTTGATATTTCAAATACCTCATGTTCGAATTTCGAAGGCCTACTTTCACAGACCCACTAACAGCTTTTCCTACTGCAAACCAAACCAAAGCATGTCAAAAGAAAAAACAAAGCCAAGCATATACTTACGTAAATGAGGTATTAGAAACGAACAGAAAGAAAAGCTTGTAACCAGTATAAAATCTCAAAATTTAATACATTACTCGAGTTTCTCGGGAAACAAACAAGGATTACAGATCTAGAAATAAAGCAACAAGGCAATTTTCAAAAAGACAAGATCAACGAGAAAAACCTGTTGCGGTGCAGAGGGAGGTAGTACCAGAAGAGAGAGGAACTCTACCTAGGGTTTCTGGCGGCTTAGCATTCAGTATATATAACAGTTAGCAACGGGAAGAACTGGCAGCTAAACCCTAAATTGAACACGTGTCGGAACAATTGTGGCCCAATTTGTAAAAAACAATCAGGCTAGGCTCGCAAAACGTGTTTTCGGGTTATATTGTATGGTATTAAATTATGAACATTCGAATATATATAGATTAAAATTTTGATCTGATTTATTTAGGTAATGGGTTGTGTCGTGTCTATCTGTTTTAATTCGTTTAATAATGAATTAAAAATATGTTAATACGACACAACTTATTTAAATCTATTTATTTTATATAAATGGGTTAAACTAAACTGCATAACTTATTTGACTTTATTAACATAATTTTACATAAAAGTTAAAATCTATATTTATTAATAATCGCAATATCTTAAAAAATATATATTATTTTTCAAATTTTAACATATAATAAAATCAATATTACAAACCATATAATAATAAATTATATGAGCATAACTCTAAAATTACAATCTCAATAATAAAAACACAAACATACTGATAAATATCAATATTACAACTTAACAATAATAAAATTTTAATTTTGAAATAAATTTTAAACGGATCAAAACGGATTGATTTCGTGTAAGCAGGTTAACCCGTTATTGACCTAGAAAACATATCTCTATGGTCCTACCAAGTGTATCATCCTTATGATTTTTAACTAAACAAAAAAATAAATCTTCTTGTGTAGTTTTCAATCATTATCAATAAAATGTGTAGTAAGACACATGTATCCATGTATTTGAGGTTTTGCATAAATGTCCATATATTTATGGTAAGGGAAATTTGTTACCCTTGAATAACACTTTCAACTTATGTTTTTACCTCAAATACACACTATAACAATCATTGGCAACCATAACACGAGATGGGATTCCTAATAACTTAGTTTGAACAACAAGCATTAATCGTTTAAAACACTCCTCTGAATGACAACTTATCAAGAATAATTATTTCCGCTAAGGCTTGTCTGCAAATCTCAACACTAAAGGTTATAGAAACAAGCCTTCCATTACTACTTCCTTTATCTTTAACCTTTCAATCCAAGGTAGTTTGAGACTTATCAATGACATTTCTTACAATGATGTTCAATATGATATTTAATAGATTTTGTACCTGTTGCCTTCATATCACATGCATAATCGTCACCATAATAATTACATGTAGCCCTAGGTTTACTTGGATCACATTTTAGTATTCTTGTGAAGTGACCCAAACCATTGATCTAATTCTACGCCCACCACTAGGTCCACTACTACTCGATTTAATACTTACATTAAGTGAGAGTGAAAGAATGCCTTGTTCTTATGTTGAGTTAGCATTATCCATGGTAGTCTTCCAAAAGTGTTTCTTTTGAAGTGTCCATTTAGAAAACAATCAAACAAAAATCAATTAACAAGTAAGCACTATAAACTGGAAAAAAAAAAACTGAAAATAAGCAAATAATCACACTAAAAATAAAGCATTCCTTTTTCTGATTCTACAATAGCTAGCACATGACAGAGAAAAGTGCTAATAGTAAAAAGAAATAAACCAAGAGGGTTTTTCAAATTTCATGAACATAAAGTGAGACATAGGCCTCTTTTGGTTTCACAGATTATCTCATCTCATCCCATTTCATTTCATCTCATCTCAACATTCAAACACCATTCAAACACAAACACTTATCAATTTCAAATTTTTAACTTTTTCATATAATTATTACCTAATCATTACAACATTTCTAAACTTTTAAACAAAACACAAAAAATAATTCAACTTTCTCAAATCCTAAAATAAAAATTATATTAAAAGATTACATTATAACAATATTTTAACTTTATTATAATATTTTTATTCAACTTTTTCTATCTCATTTTTCAAAACTCCATAAAATATTTTAAGTCAAACTATTTCACTATTATTCAAAAATTATATCACTACTTTTCACATATTCTTCATCTCTTCTCATCTCATCTCATGTATGTAACCAAACAAGGCATAGAGTGTTTTAACCCATTAAATCACAAATAGCAATTGTAAGATATAAACCTGAAAAACTTCTGGTCCTCTCTACTATTTTCTATTTTTTGTATGAGCTGTTTTTTCTTGCAGGTTGTCTTTTTTGGTTGGTTGTCATGGTTTTTATGTTCTCTTTTGTCCTTTTGTATCTTGGTTTGATGTCTAGGATTTTTTTATGCCTAGGTCCTGGTCTTTTTGAATATTTGTAACTCCCAGGATTTTGGTTTGTAACCATAGTTTTCCTCCGCCACAAATAAAGACTATTAATAAAATTGAGGTGCCGTTCACTTTAAAAAAAAATACACCAATTAAAGACCCAATTGCACCAGCCACATATATTTTTCCCACCAAGTTGCATACAGGATAGAGTGAGAGAAAGGGTGCATTTTATTTTCTAATTTGCATTCGACACCCAAAAATTATGAACAAAAATTGAAAATATAGGCGATAGCATTCACTGCATTCCCTTTTCTAATTTGCATTCAACACCCAAAACATCTTTCTTTCTTTTCTTTCTTTCTTTTCTTTCTTTCTTTTTTATCACTTTCCTTATACATGCTAACCTTCCAAGGCTAACTCCCATTTTGATAAAAATATTCCTCATCTCTCTATCTCTCTGTGTATGTGTTATTGTCTTTGAAACTTAAAAATTGAAAAGTGAATCCGGATTTTGTGCCTTAGTTGCAGTGGTAGCGTGCGGCGGAGGAGCTAAGAGCTACGGTGGCGAGGCTAGAAAGGGGAGGGAGAGCATTGTAGGCTTATAGTTGCAGCTTTAGGGTTTGTAACGGGCATGATGGGCAAATTAAAGAGATTGAGAGATTGAGTGAGGGGAGGGGGGAAGGAGGGGCCGATTCATCATTCGGCTGTGTTGAAAGGACGTCATTTGGATTGAATTTGTAATTGGATCTAAATAGCACTGGGTTGAAATGATTCCGTTGGATTGAATTTGTAATTGCCGTTTATATCCAATTTCACTCTAAAAGGCGCCGTTTCATATGAGCTAAGAACTTTTTTTTCTTACCTTGTTTTGGCACATAAATTAATATAAAAGATTATTTAAATTAGTCAAATTAAAATTAAGTGAGTTCTTTAATGTGGATTATGCAACTAACCCATTAAAAAATAATTAATTATAATTATATTTATGATGTTAATAGTTACTAACTTAATACTCAGTAGTATGTAAATTGTATTATGATGTTTGATGCATAATGACCTATTTTAAAATTTTATATATGGTTAATGAATAATAGTAATTGACCATAGGTACTTCATGCTTACTTGAAACTTAAGTATTTTACAAAAAAATTATCTAATTACTTTAACTAGGTTTAGATACTAGAGTATGTGTCATTGTATATAATATTTATGATTTATCATGATTCATATAATATATTAGTTAATTGAAACATATTAATAATTGTATATTTAACATTTTATATTGTCAATAATGATAGGTTAGATGAAAATTATATAATTAACTTAAACGACTACTATATAAAATAATATATATAAATATATATATAATTATATTCGATTAGTCTGGGGTGAAAAACATAGTTTTAAATTCCGTTTTGTTCCGGTCGGAATTTTCCATTTCGGTGTAGTATCCGGTACACTATACCACCTCGGTTCGTTCGGCCTGCTCTGGTTCGTTCCGGCCATTCCGGTTAAATTCGGGCCATTTCAGCCGAAATTGGCATTTCAGTCCCTATTCCATTTCAAACTATTTTTATAATTGATCTGTACTTGAATGACATTTTTATAAATTTTAAATCCAGAAGGTATTTAATTAATTGTAGAATATAAAATGTATTTATATCTCTCCTCATTCTCTTTTTTTTTACATATCATTATTTTTTAAAAATTTCTCTATTCTTTTATTATTTTTTCTTTGTTTCTATGTCTCAACTCAAGTTTGTGATTTTTCAATGTATATTCATTTTATAAATTTTCAATTCTTCCATATATATATATATACACACACACACATATATATGATACGCACTTACATATATATATATGTATTTATTCTATTAGTTGTTAGTTTATATATACATATAAATATTTATATATAATATTAATTAATCCCAAAATGGTACACCGGAATATTCCGATACCGAAATATTTTGTTCCAGTACTTAAACTGAAATGATCACCAGAACAGAATTTAAAACATTAGTGAAAAATCCCACCCTGGGACTGGACCAAAAATCGAAAATTTTCATATATTAGGTAGGGGTACTACTCGCATGGTGTGGGGGCGAGGTCATTGGGTTTATAAATGTTTTTGGGTCTAAAATTTTTTTTATACCCAAATTATAATATAATTTCAATTATAAATTAAAATTTATACATTAAAAAATATATAAACTCATTAGAGTTATATTTTGGATTGTCTTGGCCTCTTAGGCCAACATTTATATAGGAGGTTAAGGCAATATAATAGTTATATTTAAGCAATATGAGACTTAACTCAACTTCAAGTTTTTAACAAATTGTGTGTATATATACACAATATATTTATATAAATTTTTATATAAATATTAAAATTTAATTTTTTATATTAAATATGGGAGGGGTGCGAAGCGGGGTATGCGGCTGGGCGGGGTAGCTGGGAGCAAGCCCTCGCTGCTTAATATTAGGATCAAAACTGATTGGTTTCACTATCGGTTTGGTCCAAACCAATCGAAACCGTTCGGTACGATCGGGTTTTTTTCGGATATTTTTGCTCATTGACACTTCTCAATATTTGAAACACGTTCATATACAAAGGTACTCTATTGTTTCAAACACAGAGGAGAGAGGAAACAATTCTCTGCATCGAGGACAACATCCTGTCGTCCATCATCGTGGTTGGGTTTGTGAGAGGTGGTCGCCGGTGTGAGGTGGTGAAGGTGCGGTGGCCTAGGTTGCCGCGTACGGTGGCGCAATTGGAGAGAAATGAGTAAAACCCATTTCGATTGGATTACCGCAGGGAAGAGCGCTGCGTGTGGGGGAGATCGGTAGTGGCTGACTTGGTCGTCGCGTGAGAGGGAGTCGCCGGTGGTGGCAGTGAGGCTGGGTAGCTGCATACGGCTACTCAAATGGAGAGAATCAGGCCACACCCATTTCAGTTTGGCGGCGCAAGGGAGAGAGAGCTGCGTATGGGGGAGATCAGTGGTGGCTGGCTTGGTCGCCGACGTGAGGGGGAGCTGTGTTAAACCCCCACGTAAAATTGCCTCTAAAGTTACACCTTGGCCATATGCACACATATCGCACGAGCAGAGTGTCGAGCGGAGCTCTCGGGTTGCAGACTTGCTTGAGCGAACTGTTGAGAGAGTTTCAAGCGGAGCTCTCGGATTGTATTCGCTCGAGTGGAGTATCGAGCGAACCTTGGCTCGAGCCAGGGTCTAGCCACAGTCAAGCCAAATCTCAAAAATAGCATTTTCAGCATGAAATCAAGCCAAAGTTCGACCCCCATGCACCACCTTAGCCGAACTACTAGCTCATGCATGCCACGGTCATGTGGTCCACGCCACTATCTTTATTTATTTCATTTATTTTAATTATTTTATTTCATTTATTTCAAAGGGACCTATTGGGGGTTTCTAACTTATTTTGCTTATAAATAGGACATCTTTTTCTTACTTTAGGATCTTTTGGCAAATTCCCAAAGTGGGTAGACTATTGTTTGAGAGATCACTTTTCGGTGCTTAGCACTTGGGCTACTTGGGTGAAATTCATGAATCCCTAGCAGAGAATCATCACCTTGCAATTCGTAAATAGGTGTGATTCAATCTATCTTATCCTTTACAACTTGGTGCAATTCGTGAATCCAAGTTGTGTTTATCTTTGATCATGTTATTATATCAATATATGAGGGTTATTCAACACTTGTGCAATTCCTGAATCAATTGTTAAATTACTTTTATTTGTTCATTCAAGTGCTCAAGTATTTTGCTTTGTTCTTGATTGTTCATCATTTTGTTCTTGGTGTTCATCAATACATTGGTCATTCAATCCATCCAAATACTAATTTCAGCCACCCTAAGTGTTTGTCCACTTTCCATAAATCATTTTCCTCTTCCATTTCAGCCCTAGCCGAAATCTCCATACTTTCCAAACTTAGCCACTTACCAAACACATATTCCCTCCTCATTCAAATTCAAATTTGGCTACTCTTGCCTAATTTGAATTAACCCTACCTGCCCACTATTCTTTCTATATTAGTGTTTCCATACTTGGAAACCCTAGTTGACTCCATTAACTCTTTTGGCCAGCCATCATCCTACTCATATTCAAATTCCAAGATTTTAGGAAACTTCCTAAAATTACTCAACCACTTTTCAGCCAAGCCCTAGCCGCCCACCTCCAAACCCTAAACCTATCTTCCATCTCCTAAACCCTAAACCATCAACCAAACCCTAAACCTAAACCCTAAAGTGGCGCCAACCGTAAGTCACCTTAATGCCGTGCACCACTTTTCACCTAGCCACCTAAACACTTAGCCAATTTTTCTGTCACTCCATACACTTCATCTAGCCTAAACACTAATTTTTCTATCACTCCATACACTTCATCTAGCCTAAACACTTAACCTCACATTGTCCAAATCGCCACCATTGTCACCTTTGTTTGAGAATCAAGCAAGAGAAGAACGGGCATTCGGTCATCACAAGAAGATCCTAGACGTGGAGAACATAGTGTTTAGGGACTTGACCGAGGTCCCTAAGAAATTGGTGCTTTCATTGAGAGGATTCTTGCTTGGTAAATTTTGAGAAGTTCTCACTTCTCCAAGAGGTAAACGACGCATTAATCCAAAACTTTGTGAATTAGTTGGGGGAGACCCTCATTGGATCCCATTTATTTTTGTGAATTGTGAAATACGAAGTTTGGGGGTTGAGGTAGAGGTCGGAGTAGTGTTCTTGAGGGGATCGACCACCCTTGAAGGTGGGGGATCCAAGGTTGGACAAGTTTGTGCAACAGGGGTCGACCACCCTAAAAGGTGGGGGACCCAAGGTTGGACTTGTTAAGCCGTGAGCAAGTGTCCAAGTGAACCAAGTTGCTGTCCAAGATTATTTGGTGCTGAATTTTCAGTTTGCAAGCCAAGTTGCAAGTTGTTTTAAGTCAAGAGTTTGCAAGCATCATGCAAGGAGATAATCAAGAGCCCGAGGGGCCACATGTCTCTAACCGGGGACGTTTTGAAGCTTTGGAAAGGCATAACTCAAGGATTGATGATGTCCTTGATGAGGTCAAAACTACTTTGGCCGATTTGAGGATGTCCTTGAATACTACCAACCGTGACATTGAAGAGAATAGAAGGGCCATGGAGACCATGAAGCGGGAGACCAATGCAAGCCTTGAGAGGCTTGAAAGAAGATTTGTGGAGACTAATGGTCAAAGGCCACCACCTAATCCGAATATGCAAAGGCATGAGGCAATTGTTGATGAGACCGAAACAAGCTTCACGGGTTCCATACGTGAGCTACCACAACATGAGCTTAGAAGAGGCGGAAGAATTGAAAACAACCGAGTAATTGTTGAAAGATGGATCCCCAATATAGACCAACGCACTAGACCTCCTAGTGTGAGAGAAGAGTATCAAGATGTAAGGATTGAAAGGCCACGAAGAGAAGAAGATTTTGAGGTCGAGTTTGAGCATGAACATGAGCATGAGAGGCCTTATAGCCGTGGAGACCATTATGATGGAAGAAAAGGCCACCGTGGCCGAAGATATGATGTTGACCACCACCATGATAGAAGAGGAAACCGGGCTTATGACTGGGGACCAAAGATGCCAAAGGTGGATTTTCCCAAATTCAATGGGGGAGATCCATATGAGTGGTTGGACAAGGTTGACCACTACTTTCGTTCCTATGAGGTACCTAGACATGAGAGGGCATCTACGGCTTGCTTTTATTTGGAGGGAAAAGCAAATAAGTGGTGAAGATGGATCCGCGACCAATATGAGAAGGATGAAAGGCGTTTGGGATGAACGGCCTTTGAGAGAGAATTTTTGTTACAATTTGGCTCGTCGCCCACCATCAATCATCATGGGCAACTTGTTAAGTTGAAGCAAGAAGAGAAAGTGCACCTTTACATTGAGGAGTTTAGGCAACTCCAAACTTTAGTAAGAGGATGGTCGGATGAGGCATTAATTGGCACTTTTGTAGATGGATTGAAGCCATGGTTGGCTAAAGAGATCAAATTGAAGCAACCTACAAGGCATCAAGAGGTAGTGAGGATGGTGGAAATCCTAGAAGAGAGCACTAATATGGAGAAACGCCAATCTAAGGAAATGGGGAGCAAGATTACTATACCCTTGCAAACCAATGTTCCTTGGAATGGCAAGGAGGAAATGGAGAGTGCTTCTAAAACTAAGCCACTTGAAGTGAAAAAGCTTACAAGGGAAGAGGTCCAAGAAAGAATTAAAAAGGGCTTTTGTTTTAAGTGTGGTGAAAAATGGGGCAAAGGGCATAATTATATATCGGGACAAGTGTACATGTTGATTGATGAGAGGAACAATGAGGAGGATGATGGTTACTTTGTGGAGTCATCTAGCCAAGAGTCCGATCAAGAAGAGGCCAAAGTTAATAAAAATAATGAGGAGACCGAGTTGTCTCTTAATTCCATGACCGGGACCCAAAAGCATACGTCCATGAGAGTGGTGGCATGGGTAGGAAGAGTTGAAGTTCCTTTGTTGATAGATAGTGGCTCCACACATAATTTTATCAACTCCAACATTGTCGCCAAGGTTGGGTTGAAACCAATTTCTATAGAGCCATTTGAGGTAAGGATCGCGAGTGAGGACAAGATGAAATGTGAAGATCTAGTAAGGGAAGTAAAGATGAATGTTCAAGGAGTGAGAATAGTGGCAGACCTACATATACTTCCTCCAGTAGAGCTCGATGTTGTATTGGGCAATCCATGGCTCAAGGGCCTTGGAAGGGTAGTACTTGACTACAACAAAAGGACCATGGAATTCAAGCTCAGGTAAAAAAAGAATGTTTGGGTAACTTTAGCATCCAAGGAAGTCAAGTCGGGTGAGGTCTCAATGTTAAAAAAGTTGGGCAAAGGGGGGGCACATTGTTTTGCCATGGAAATGACCAAGGGGGAGAATGAGGAGAGGGACTGGAAGTTTTCAAATTTTATCCTTGAGGGCAAGGACAGTCTTAAAGAGAGGGGATTGTTAGAATCCTACGTAAAATCGCCTCTAAAGGTGCACCTTGGCCATACGCACACATATCGCTCGAGCGGAGTGTCGAGCAGAGCTCTCGGGTTGCAGACTCGCTTGAGCAGACTGTTGAGTGAGTTTCGAGCGGAGCTCTCGGGTTGTATTCGCTCGAGCGGAGTCGAGCGGAGTGTCGAGCGAACCTTGTCTCGAGCCAGAGTCGAGCCACAGTAAAGCCAAACCTCAAAAATGGCATTTTCAGCATGAAATCATGCCAAAATTCGACCCCCATGCACCACCTTAGCCGAACCATTGGCTCATGCATGCCACGGCCATGTGGTCCATGCCACTATCTTTATTTATTTCATTTATTTTAATTATTTTATTTCATTTATTTCAAAGGGACCTATTGGGGGTTTCCAACTTGTTTTGCTTATAAATAGGACATCTTTTTCTTGCTTTAGGATCTTTTAGCAAATTCCCTAAGTGTGTAGACTATTGTTTGAGAGATCACTTTTCAGTGCTTAGCACTTGGGCTACTTGGGTGAAATTCGTGAATTCCTAGTAGAGAATCATCACCTTGCAATTCGTGAATAGGTGTGATTTAATCTATCTTGTTCTTTACAACTTGGTGCAATTCGTGAATCCAGGTTGTGTTTATCTTTGATCATGTTATTTTATCAATATATGAGATTTATTCAACACTTATGCAATTCGTGAATCAATTGTTGGATTACTTTCATTTGTTCATTCAAGTGCTCAAGTATTTTGCTTTGTTCTTGATTGTTCATCATTTTGTTCTTGGTGTTCATCAATACATTGGTCATTCAATCCATCCAAACACTAATTTCAACCACCCTAAGTGTTTGTCCACTTTCCATAAATCATTTCCCTCTTCCATTTCAACCCTAGCCAAAATCTCCATACTTTCCATACTTAGCTACTTATCAAATACATATTCCCTCCTCATTCAAATTCAGATTTGGCCACTCTTGCCTAATTTGAATTAACCCTAGCTGCCCACCATTCTTTCTATATTAGTATTTCCATACTTGAAAACCCTAATTGACTCCATCAACTCTTTTGGCTAGCCATCATCTTACTCATATTCAAATTTCAAGATTTTAGGAAACTTCCTAAAATTACTCAACCACTTTTCGGTCAAGCCCTAGCCGCCTACCTCCAAACCCTAAACCTATATTCCATCTCCTAAACCCTAAACCATCAACCAAACCCTAAACCTAAACCCTAAAGTGGCGCCAACTGTAAGTCACCTTAGTGCCCGTGCACCACTTTTCACCTAGCCACCCAAACACTTAGCCAATTTTTCCATCACTCCATACACTTTATTTAGCCTAAACACTTAACCTCACATTGTCCAAATTGCCACCATTGTCACATTTGTTTGAGAATCAAGCAAGAGAAGAACGGGCATTCGGTCATCACAAGGAGATCCTAGACGTGGAGAACATAGTGTTTAGGGACTTGATCGAGGTCCCTAACAAGTTGCCAGTGTTGGCGGTGAGGCTGGGCGGCACAGGGCTGGGCTGAAGGAGAATTGTTGGGAAGGAGAATTGTTGGGAAGGAGAATCGGGCCAGAGGAGAGAGAGAGAAAGTGAGGAAAGAAAAAAAAATAAAATCATTATAATATTTATCATTATTATAAAATTACTATAATAAAATTACTATAATATTTATCAGTATAATATTGATGGGACCCACACATTTTTCAACTACCTATTCAAAAGTCAATAACTCAACATACTACTTATATCCAAACAACTCAAAATACTTTCAATGGGACCCACAAACCCACTCCAATCTCTACTCACAACTATTCACAATACTTATCAACACTTCTTGCTACCCAAATCCAACTAGACTCCTAACGCAACTCCAAACAGAGTACCTTAAGTAATTAATTATCAATTAAAAAAATGTTGTATGTGTGTGTGCATGTGCTGCTCATGTAAAAAATTATAGAACTTAAGGACAAAGTCCCAAAGCAGTTTTTGAAAATTTCCCAAATTAGAGTTGTAAAAATCTCTGCATCAAAATACTTGATTTTAATGACAAATAAAAATCATAAAAGTTTTTACAAAACTAAAAAATACCCTTCACAAAAATGAATTTTCTTGCCAAGCATATTTTTAGTGAGTTTGTTGCTTTTCAAAACTTAATAAATATATGGTAAAAGAGTTTCTTAATCAAAAAATCTTTCAATCGATCCCATCCCTTGCCTTGAGGCCTTATATCGCCACTTCATAAGTAATACTAGATACAGTTATAAGTTGTGTAAATACTGTGCACTCTTTTTGAAAAAGAGTAGGTCTACTTTTAAAAATTAATTTTTTTTTTTATGTGGATCTCATATATACTTACTTTTTTCAAAGAAGAGCATGAATTTGCATTCTATGATTACAAATATTATTTTTCATTTTAAAAAAGAAGAGAAAAAATGCATAAGAAAAACTCATCATATATTTTTATTTATTTTTTATTTTTCTAATTTTTATAAAAGGTATTTGGGTTAACTGTCTTTCCAAATGTGCACGTAGGAAATGGTTTTTTTTATTGAAAGGAATAGGAAAGGCTCTTTTATTGACAAATGCATAATATATTACCTCAAATTACATTAATTTATAATTATGTTTTTTAATTTTCTTTATACACGTAGAAATCTTATTTTTATTTATATTTATATTTATATATACATCTGTTTTACTATAAACGAACTTTTATATATATGCATCTGTATGCTCCTCACTTTTCCCTCCTTTCAAACGAGTTTTCCTTCCTCAATTTTCTCCTATGGTCTTAACTATAAAGAAAGAGAAACAAAATCAGTTTGGCGGGCATCTTGAATCATTCTTGATCTAGTAGTGCATGCACACAATGAGACGCCAAAAATATATTCAATACTCCATGATCACCATTGTATTCTCTTTCGGGTGCTATTCGTATTATTGAATTAAATTCTGAATCCAAGATAGATTCTGCGGTGTGATGGGAGAGATCCACCATAGCCAACGCCTGCAATCAAGATCTTCCTGACTCACTCGTACTCTACTGTTGGAGTTCTTTTATTTCGATCCAAACCATATTCTTTTCTTTTCAGGTAATCAATGTGATTCTGGGTTTTGTTTTTCGGTTTTCATATTTTAATTCCTGAACTTTTTTTCGTTTTACTGAAATTTTTAATTTTTAATTTCCTGGGATGAGTACGATTTTGGTACAATTTCTTGAATTCTTGTGGATATCTAGATGCTTAATCTTGTTTTTTGATGTGCTTTGTGCGTATATTTTGGGCTACATTTGACTTGAATTTGTTACAGCGTATAACATTTGAATCTTCCATGCTTATAATTTTCCCATTTGTTGACAGATTTTCTGTTTGTGGATTGGGCCAACCTTCTGTTATTACCTGTGCAAGGAAGATATATGCAGTGGTTTCAAAGATTTATCAAAAGTCTCCTTTTGTGGGAAGCCCAAGGGTGGATTATTTTGGAGCTCTTATTAAAAAAAGAAAGAAAGATTTATATGTTTTGGAGATATGGAGCATCTTCCTGTTGAAGTTGTTGGAAACATACTGTCTAGGCTACCTGCCCGAGATGTGGTAATAGCTTCTGCAACTTGTTCAAAATGGCGAAAAGCTTACTGCAAACATCTTCACACACTTTCATTCAATCCCAGTGATTGGCCTGTTTATCGTGATTTGCCAAGTAGTGATCTAGAAATCTTGATAACTCAAACCATATTTCAAACAACGGGATTAGAAGTACTATATATTATGATGGACGCTGTTGAGTTGTCGGCTTCCACTGTCATTTCTTGGCTCATGTATACTAGGAAAAACTTGCGGCGATTGTTCTATAATGTTCAAACTACTCCAAGTGTAAACATACTTGAAATATTTGGCAGGCATAAGTTGGAAACTTTGCTTATGGTACATAATTCCATTAGTGGGGTTTTTAAAACATTTCCTTGTTTGAAATTCCTATCTTTATGGTGTGTTAGTATTTCAGCATTGGATTTAAGTCTTCTTCTCAATGCCTGCCGGAAAATTGAAACCTTGGTACTTGTCGATCTAGAGATTGCAATGTCAGATCAAGATGAAGAAATGACAGTTGAGCTGATCAGTCCCACATTGAAGAGTCTATATGTTGAAGCAATCAGTTTGGATAAGCTTATATTGCAGGCAGAGAGCATTGAGCATTTGCACTTGAAATTTTGTGCCCTTGAGGATTTTGAGATTGTCGGAAAGGGGACTTTAAAGCAGTTCAAGACTGCAGAAAATCTTGAGACTGTAGATATCAGAAAATTCTCAGTAAGGTGGCCAAAGTTCTACAAGATGATCTCAAGATCATCAAAATTAAGAAGACTTCGGCTTTGGGATATGGTGAGTTTGAAAGAAGATGAGATTGTGGATTTGGAAACAATTGCTGTTAGTTTCCCACAGCTGACCCACCTTTCATTGTGTTATGATTTTAGTGTTGGAGTGGTTCACTATGGTCTGCAAGAAGGGTCTTCTCAGTTGGTGAATTTGACTGTGTTGGAGCTTGGTTGGACTGTGATTAATGATTTCTTCTCAGGTTGGGTTGAGGGGATGCTGAGACGATGCCCAAATCTAAAGAAGTTGGTCATTGGTGGGGTTCTTCCAGATGTCAAAACCCATAAGGAATGCCAGATGCTGGCTAATTTCTCGTCTTCCATTGTTGAGCTCCTGAGAAAATACATTCATTTGGAGGTGCAATTTGATTTCGAGTAGAACTCTGCAAAATTCCATAGCTGGAAATCCATTTTTGGCTCAATTCTGTCGTGTACATTTTAGATTATGTAGAGACTGAGCGTTAACGAAAAATGATGATAATTACTATCTCTTGCATTTGACTAATTTTGTAGTTTTTCAGCAAAATATTTTTTTCCTTGATTGCTACAAAGACCTCGGTTTGCGCTCTCTCTCTCTCTCCCGCACGCACGCACACACACAGGTGCGTGTGCATGTGGGTGTCCGCACACACGCAGCCACTCGTCTTGGATATACCCTTTCTTCACTTTCTCAACAATTTTCACGCTACAATATGGAACCCAAACAGTACTCGGAAGAATGTATTAAAAGGGTTAAGTGTAAATTTCTGTAGACATTCTTCTGAAGTTTACACTCTCTAACCAGTTTTGCTACAGGCAACCGGGGGTGGGAAACCCCCGGGGAATCGGCTGCCACGTAATGCCATGTCAAAATAGAAAAAAAAAAAAACCGACTGAAACTTAAAAAAAAAAAACGGAGGAAAATTTCGTGGAAACGGGAAGGTGTCTTTGGAGAGAATGATACAATCCACTTTGAAGCCATCTTACTGAAATCTGGGGGCCACACAAGTGGGTACATCTTCTCCCACAATCTCCAGCTTTTTGGGTCACATATCACTCCAGTTAGTAACAACTCATCCCCACCGGTGAAATTCTCTCCGTCAAAGGAACAACATATGATTTTCTCGAACCCAGATCGATTGGTAGCAGGTTCAAAAACGTTATAATGAAAGCAAGGAGACATTGAAAGAAAAAAGATGAAAAATAAGAAAAAGAAATAGGAGAAAAAGCGTCTATACCATGAACCTCTACTGTAAATCATTATCCATCGGCCACAAAAGCTTTTGGTTCAAAATAGGAGACAACACATCTGAGAGAGTGAGAGAGTGAGTGACGTCGCGCGTTGTAGGTAGGAGAACCAGATCTGTAGCAGTGATCTAGTGAACCAACTGGTGGGTTGCATGTCTGTTGGGTACAAAATCTGCGTTGGCTTACACGGTTGTGTATCCTTTATCATCATCAAACAAATTTTTATAGAGTCCTGCTGTAGCTACCGAAAAAATAGCTCGAAAATATTTACCGAATAGTGCAGTTTATTTTTTTTCTTTTCTTTTTTTATGTATTTTTTTAATTAAACATTTTTTAAAAAAATAAAAAATTTACAATATCATTTAAAAATACTTCCTTAATTACTAAGTAAAAAAAGAAAAAAGCATTCGGGACACACATTTGGGTCCCAAAGCATTTCTCTTTTTTTAGATAATTTTTTAAAGAAAATGCTAAATTTACTTAAGAAAAATTTATAAAAAATTTACTTCGCATGTCATTTATTGATATATTAAAAATCATGAAATTTGTGTTGGGGTGTATGTTAAGACTGGTTTTGGAGCTAAAAATCGAGAAACAAAGTGTTTGCTTGACGTGCGCTTGAGTGAAACTCAACCTGTGAGTTTGCTCGAGTCCCGCGCAACAGTGAGCTCGAACGAGATACAAACCCTAATATTCGTTCGAGTCCTGCTCGACACCCCGTTTGAGCCAATGTTGATTGGTTGTTCTCTCAAAGTACGCTCGACACGCCGCTTGAGCGAATAATGTAGTTTTTGCCAGATTAGGGTTTCCAACGTTGTTTACAATAAATATGTTATATTTAACTTGTTTTGTACGACTTTCAACATATTTTGAAAGATAAAAATTGTCAAGTGAGTGCATATTGTGTGTGAAAGAGCAAAAGCCCTAAAGGGTGTAAATTGAGATTGGATGATTGTAATCTTCTCTAGTTAATAAGATTTCTGCAGCTTTGTAGACGTAGGCAATTTGCCGAACCAAGTATATTTTGTGTCGTGTGCTTCATCGTGTTTGCTTTTACTTTTGTTTTCCAACATTGGTGTATGTGTTTTGCACAATAACTGGTATCAAGAGCCAATGTCGGATTTGAAGGAGAATGATGGTTGGAGATAAAGTGAAAGCACCATGAATTGAGAAGTTCGACGACATGATTTTGAGTACTGGAAGATGCAGATTGGGGATTATCTCTATGGAAAGAGGGTGCACATTCCACTGTTGGGAAAGAAGCTGAAGAGCATGGATGATGCTAAGTGGACCCTATTAGATCAACAGGTTCTGGAGATTGTTTAGCTGACCCTATCCAGAACAATGGCACACAATGTCAGTAAGGAGAGAACCACGACGGATCTCATGACGACTTTGATAGGTATGTATAAAAAGTCGCCAGCAAATAACAAAGTGCACTTGATGAAGAAATTGTTAAATCTAAAGATTTCAGAAGGTATGTTTGTGGCCCAACACTTGAATGAATTCAATACGATCACAAATTAACTATCTTTTGTAGAAATTGAGTTTGATGATGAGATCAGAGCATTGATTCTGTTGGCATTGTTGCCAAATAGTTGGGAGGCCATGAAGATTGCTGTTAGTTGTTCAACTAGCAAGTGAAAATGAACAACGACGACGTACGTGACATGATCCTTGCTGAAGAGGTATGTAGAAGAGACTCGGGGAAGTTTTGGGTTCTGGATCGGCCCTAAAAGTTGACAATCGGGATATAGGACATAACAGGTCAAGCTCCAAGAGTAGGGGAAGAGTAAGACAAGATCTGGGTAACATATCACATGCTGGAGTTGTGGCAAGTCGGGCCACATTAAGAAAAATTGCAGGAATCAAGAAAGTGCTTAGGATAATGCAGTGAATATACTGTCAAAAGAAATTCATGATGCCTTACTTATTGCAGTGCACAGTTCGATTGACGATTGAGTGTTGGATTCAGGGGCTTCGTTTCATAGCATCTCACATAAAGAAATCATTCAGAATTATATTGCTAGTGGTTTTGAGAAGATGTATGCGGCTGATGGAGAGACACTGGATGTAATGGGAGTGGGTGATGTGCACATCCCACTTCCAAACAGGAGTGTGTGGACTTTACAGCAAGTCAGACACATTCCAGATCTGATAGAAAACCTGATCTTTGTGGGACACCTTGATGACAACAGTTTTGCAGTAGCATTCTCTGGAGGAGCTTAGAAGATCATTAAGGGTGCTCTGGTTTTGGAGCATGGTAAGAATCTAACTCTTTGTATTTAACATCAAAGTCTAGTGATTTGTAGGAAAATACAAGAGTGCAAAAAGGCAGGCTTGATCGCTCGAAACATGTGAGGAAACCAAAGGGAGTCAACTTTGCCGTTCTTCATGAAAGCCTAGAAAAGTTGACTGAAATTATCAAGATTGGTTCGAGACCGGATACTCCTGGTGCAATGGGAGTTATGGGTCGCCTAATGAATGTGCTTACTAAGGGTGATGTACATAGAGATTGAAGTCGGGCTTGACTTCAGTGTGTCTTCTGGCTTGAAGACGGGAGCTATGAGTTTCAGAGATGATAAGGTTTGGTTGGAAACAGTGGCTGGCATGGGAGACCTAATCTCCAAGTGGGAGATTGTTGGGGTGTATGTGGAGACTGGTTTTGGAACTGAAAATCAAGAAATAGAGTGTTTACTCAACATATGCTCGAGCGAAGCTCAACCCGTGAGTTTCCTCGACATGCGTTTGACAGTGGGCTCGAGCGAGACACAAACTCTAGTATTCGCTTGAGCCTCGCTCGACACCCCGCTCGAGCCAATGTTTGATTGGCTGTTCGCTCGAGACACGCTCGACATGCCAAGAACGTAATTTTTGCCAAATTAGAGTTTTCAGCGCCGTTTACTATAAATATGTTATATTTGACTTGTTTTATACGATTTTCAGCATATTTTGAGAGAGAACAATTGTCAAGTGAGTGCATATTATGTGTAAGTGAGTAAGAGCCCTAAAGAGTGTAAGTTGAGATTAAGTGATTGTAATCTCTTCTGGTTAATAAGATTTCTACAGTTTTGTAGACGTAGGCAATTTGCTGAACTACGTATATTGTGTGTCGTGTGCTTCATCGTATTTGCTTTTATTTCTGTTTGCCATTATTGGTGTGTGCGTTTTGCACAACAATTTGAAATTCAAAATTTAAATTTCAAAAGAAAACTAACAAAATGAGTTCTGTAAGCAAAATTGTAAATAAAAAATGTGAGTACATATAGCACTACTTATTTTTTTAAGAGTAATGCTTACTACATATAATCATGGAGTGCACAAGCACCGTACAATCTTTTTGTAAAAAGAGTGTGGTTCATTATTAAAAAATTAATTTTTTTATGTGAGTCACATATTTACTTACTTTTTTTTAAAGGATTGCACAGCGTTTATGCACTTCAAGACTGTAAATATCATTTTTCTTTTTTTAATAGAAGTAAGGGTGTACTGGATTTACACGTCCTTATATAGATTTGTTTTTCAGAATAAATTAATGATATATATATATATATATTTATTTATATCTATAGCGTGATGAAGTTTGAAAGTTTTTGGTTCCATGGGTTCACACCTGATCAAGCCCATGAAATAAATTAAGAAAATTGGAAACTTAGGCAATCTCGTTTTACATTATTATTATTATTATTATTATTATTATTTTGTGGTGATACTGTTGCATATCTTATAACTATAGTTTGGAAAAATAAGTGATGTTGATTATGATATTTTATTTATCAATTTTTTTTTTCTATTATGGTATATATTATATTTTTCTCATATCAAGACATTAACCCTTTTTGCCTATATTTTTGTTCTCGTTTAGAAACTAATAATCTTGAATGTAAAGAGTGCATTGTTATTTATTAATCTTGTTGAGATAAATTTCTATCTCTCATCCTGCCTCGTTTGTTCTCACAGATGAGATGAGATAAGTTAAGATTAAAGTTAAAAGTTAAATAAAATCCTGTTAAAATATATATTTTTAATATAATATAATTTAAATTATAAATTAAAATTTATACATTAAAAAAGAATATAAACTCATTAGAATTGTACTTTGGATTGCCTTGACCTCCTAACTAGGCCAACTTTTATATAAGAGGTCAAGGTAATACAATAGTTATACTTAAGCAATGTGAGACTTAACTCAACTTCAAGTTTTATACACAATATATTTATATAAATTATTTATATAAATATTCAAATTTAATTTTTTATATTAAATATGGGAGGGGTGAGGGGCAAGGTACGGGACATGGCGGACGGGGGAAGGGAGCAGGCCCGCGCTGCTTAATATTAGGATTGAAACCGATTGGTTTCACTATCGGTCCGGTCTGAACCAATTGAAACCATTTGGTACGATCGGGTTTTCTGGTCCAGATCGAAAATTTTACACCCTTAATAAAAGGTCATTTGAAAGTTGTACTGCTATGCATGTGATAAGATTAAAGAGCAAACCTGTAAATATCTTAAAGTTGTATGGGTATTTTTGCTCATTGACAATCTTTCTTAAAATTGTAATTGCGTTTAACATTATCCAGAAAAACACGTTTGAGAAAAAATAAAAATACCTTTTAGTTTATTTGAGATTAAAAAATATTTTAATATGTAACACCCAAATAACTTAATTTTTTTATTAATTTTTTAAAGTTATTTAAATATTTATTAAGACTCCTAACGCAACTCCAAACAAAGCTTAAGTAACTAATTATCAATTAAAAAAATGTTGTATATGTGTGTGCATGTAATGCTCATGTAAAAACTTAAAGAACTTAGGGACAAAGTCCCAAAGGAGTTTTTGAAATAAATTCTTCTAGGAATAGTCAGGCCGCGCAAACGATGGTTAGTTGACCATGCCACATACATTTAAAAAGAAAAAAAAAAGAGCGTCTTCAGTCTCAGCGTCTTGTGTGGGTTTTCTTAAAACGGTTCATTCCAGCGTTCCTTCATCCTCATCTTAGCATCTTCAGTCTTCCCATTTCTAACTTTAACTAGACTCTCAACATTTTTTTTTGGGGGTGGGGGGGTAGGTGTCTTGGTTTTGTTTGATTTGTTTTGTATTGTGCTACCTGTGTTTTTAAGCTCTCTGTGTTTGTGTGGTGGCTTCTTGGAGAATGGAAAATGAAGAAGATAAGAGCAATGAGTTCTATGCAGTCTCGGAGTTGAAAAAGGAATGCATTGCGTCCGAGCTTAGGAATGCTTATAAGAAACTTGCGCTAGTTGGCATTGGAAACCTTTTTTCTTTATCCACTTTTTGTTAACAATTCAATCCAATGGATCTACTTTAAATCCTTAAACATGCCCTATAATACCTCTTCTGGAGCTTAATTTCTGAAGTGAACATCTGGGTTCCTTCCGGACCCTTGAAAAAAGTGATCTTTTTGTCATGGTTTTGCAACTTAAAGAGGACTTTGTTTACGGGCTTTCTTTAAAAAAAATAAAAAAGGCTTGAAATTGGAAATGGTAAACTTTACTGGTATTCGGGAAAATTTCAAGAAACTTTCATTCTTAATTTTGTTGGACTAGAGATGGCACCTAGATCGTTGCTCCCTTGAGAAAAAGTTTGGGAAGAATAACTTGGAGGGTACCTCTGGCTTTGACGCCAACTTTCAGAGCTTTTGTTTTGGGACGGGGGGAACACCAACAAGATGTCAGAAAGAAGAAGGGAGTAAGAAGAGTTTGGGGAGATGCCGGACGAAGGAGAGAGGGAGAATGAGGAAGACGCAGAGGGGCAAAACGAGCCATTTCATCCAAGCTCAAAATGAACCGTTTCATTTTCCATCTAGGCACCGTTTGCGCAGCGGTTACGCATGCTGCTCCTATCCAGCATTTTTTTTTTAAAATTTTCCAAATTAGAGTTGTAAATATCTCTACATCAAAATACTTGATTGTAATGAAAAATAAAAATCATAAAACTTTTTACAAAACTAAAAATATACCCCTCACAAAAATCAATTTTCTTGCCAAGCATATATTTAGTGTGCTTGTTGTTTTCAAAACATAAGAAATATATGGTAAAAAAGTTTCTTAATCCAAACATCTTTCAATGGATCCCATCCCTCACCTTAAAGCCTTATGAAGTAATAATATAACTAATACTAGATACAGTTATAGATTATGCAAGTGTTGCACACTTATTTTAAAAAAAGTAGGATCCACCTTTAAAAAATTAAATTTCCTCATGTAGATTCCATATGTGCTTACTTTTTTTAAAAGAAGTGCACTAATTTACACTATATGATTACAAATATATACTTTTTATTTTTAAAAAAGAAGAGAAAAAAGTGATGCATAAGAAAAACTCGTCATATATTTTTATTTATTTTTTATTTTTCTAATTTTTAATAAAAGGTATTTGGGTTAACTGTTTTTTGAAAGGAATAGGAAAGGCTCTTTTATTGACAAATACATTATAATATATTACCTCAAATTACATTAATTTATAATATATTACCTCAAAAAAAAAAAAAGATTTCTGTATGCTCCTCAATTTTCCCTCCTTTCAAGTTTCAAACGAACTTTATATATATATATATATATATATTTATATATATTTATATAAATGCATCTGTTGTACTATAAAGTTATAAACGAACTTTTATACATATGCATCTGTATGCTCCTCAATTTTCCCTCCTTTCAAACGAGTTTTCCCTCCTCATTTTTCTCCTATGGTTTTAACTATAAAGAAAGAGAAACAAAATCAGTTAGCTGGGCATCTTGAATCATTCTTGATCTAGTAGTGCACGCAATTGAGACGCCACAAATATATTCATTACCCCATGATCACCATTACCATTGTATTCTCTTTTGGGTGCTATTCGTATTATTGAATTAAATTTTGAACCCAAGATCAGTTTTAGATTCTGCGGTGTGATAGGAGAGATCCACCATAGCCGACGCCTGCGATCAAGATCTTCCTGACTCACTCGTACTCTATAGTTGGAGTTCTTTTATTTTGATCCAAACCATATTCTTTTATTTTCAGGTAATCACTGTGATTCTGGGTTTTGTTTTTTGTTTTTCTTATTTTAATTCCTGAACTTTTTTTCGTTTTACTGAAATTTTTAATTTTTTTATTTCCTGGGATGAGTACGATTTTGGTACAATTTCTTGAATTCTTATGGATATCCAGATGCTTAATCTTGTTTTTTGATGTGCTTTGTGCATATATTTTAGGCTACATTTGACTTGAATTTGTTACAGCGTATACCAGTTGAATCTTTCATGCTTATAATTTTCCCATTTGTTTATAGATTTTCTGTTTGTGGATTGGGCCAACCTTCTGTTGTTACCTGTGCAAGGAAGATATATGCAGTGGTTTCAAACATTTATCAAAAGTCTTCTTTTGTGGGAAGCCCAAGGGTGGATTATTTTGGAGCTGTTATTAAAAAAAAAGAAAAGATTTGTATGTTTTGGAGATATGGAGCATCTTCCTGTTGTAGTTGTTGGAAACATACTGTCTAGGCTACCTGCCCGAGATGTGGTAATAGCTTCTGCAACTTGTTCAAAATGGCGAAAAGCTTACTGCAAACATCTTCACACACTTTCATTCAATCACAGTGATTGGCCTGTTTATCGTGATTTGCCAAGTAGTGATCTAGAAATCTTGATAACTCAAACCATATTTCAAACAACGGGATTAGAAGTACTATATATTATGATGGAGGCTGTTGAGTTGTCGGCTTCCACCGTCATTGCTTGGCTCATGTATACTAGGAAAAAATTACGGCGATTGTTCTATAATGTTCAAACTACTCCAAGTGTAAACATACTTGAAATATTTGGCAGGCATAAGTTGGAAACTTTGGTCATGGCACATAATTCCATTAGTGGGGTTTTTAAAACATTTCCTTGTTTGAAATCCCTATCTTTAAGCTCTGTTCGTATTTCAGCTTTGGATTTAAGTCTTCTTCTCAATTCCTGCCGGAAAATTGAAACCTTGGAACTTGTCGATCTAGAGATTGCAATGTCAGATCAAGATGAAGAATTGACAGTTAAGCTGATCAGTCCCACATTGAAGAGTCTTTATGTTGAAGCAATCAGTTGGGATAAGCTTATATTGCAGGCAGATAGCATTGAGCATTTGAACTTGAAATTTTGTGCCCTTGAGGATTTCAAAATTGTCGGAAAGGGGACTTTAAAGCAGTTCAAGACTGATGATGTTAGTTTGTTCTTTCTCGATACTGTTGAGACTGCAGAAAATCTTGAGACTGTAGATGTCAGAAAATTCTCATTAAGGTGGCCAAAGTTCTACAAGATGATCTCAAGATCATCAAAATTAAGAAGACTTCGGCTTTGGGATATGGTGAGTTTGAAAGAAGAAGAGATTGTGGATTTGGAAACAATTGCTGTTAGTTTCCCACAGCTGACCCACCTTTCATTGTGTTATGATTTTAGTGTTGGAGTGGCTCACTATGGTCTGCAAGAAGGGTCTTCTCAGTTGGTGAATTTGACTGTGTTGGAGCTTGGTTGGACTGTAATTAATGATTTCTTCTCAGGCTGGGTTGAGGGGATGCTGAGACGATGCCCAAATCTAAAGAAGTTGATCATTCGTGGGGTCATTCCAGCTGTCAAAATCCATGAGGAATGCCAGATGCTGGCTAATTTCACGTCTTCCATTGTTGAGCTCATGAGAAAATACATTCATTTGGAGGTGCGATTTGATTTCGAGTAGAACTCTGCAAAGTTCCATAGTTGGAAATCCATTTTTGGCTCAATTCTGTCGTGTACAGGGTCTATAGGCACATGTATAGGTACATTTTACATCATGTAGAGACTGAGCATGTCAACGAAAAATGATGATAATTACAATCTCTTGCATTTGACTAATTTTGTAGTTTTTCAGCAAAATATTTTTTCCTTGATTGCTACAAAGACCTCGGTTTTCTCTCTCTCGCATGCACGCACGAGCACACAGGTGTTTGTGCATGTGGGTGTCCCCACACACACGCTGCCACTCGTCTTGGAGTTGTGCTCAACATTTTGATGACCAATCTCTGCATTTCTAGACGCCAAACCCACCATTTTTACTCCCAACTCTAGCGGTTTCATTTTTTTTTGAGGCCCTCATTCCACCAAATATGAAATTTAAAGGGAAGAAATGACTGGAAAGTCACCCAAAGTCATCAACAAGAAAGAAGCCAATTGGAGAAAAAGCCATAGACGCTCAAAAGAGGCAAGCTAAAAGCCAATTGAACAAAGAAAAATTTACGAAGAAATTAAAATTCAAAATTTGAATCTCAAAAAGAAAATTTATAATAAAATGAGTCTTGTAAGTAAAATTGTAAATAAAAATGTAAATACATATTGTATTACTCATTTTTTTAAAGAGTAATGCTATATACAGTCGTAGAGTGTATAAACGCCACGCAATCCTTTTAAAAAATTAGTGATGTTGATTATGATATTTTTATTATTATTATTATTATTATTATTATTATTTTGTGGTGATGCTGTTGCATATCTTATAACTATTTTTTGGAAAAATAAGTGATGTTGATTATGATATTTTATTTATCAACTTTTTTTCTATGATGGTAGTATGCCTGTCTCATATCAAGCTTTAATGACATTAATCCCTTTTTGCCTATTTTTTTGTTCTGGTTTAGAAACTCATCATGATCAAAGTGTTGCACAAATCATTAACTGATTTATCATGGCCATAATCCTGACTAAAAACCAGGTTCAATTGTTTGAGTTAAAACCCAAGTAACAGCAGAATTCTTTTGGCTATTAATGTAAACTGTGGCCACTTACTAATTATTAACTTCTTAATGTGGCAAACAACATTGAGTCATTTCTGTGATGGAAGCATGGTGGGAATTTGCCCCAGAACCAATCGACCCCATCTCTTTAGCAATCACCCATTAGCTTTCATGTGATCTCCATTTTTCTGCATCGATCCAGTTATTCTTATAGTTAAATAAACCAAGTAATATAAAAGGGAATGAAAGACCAGTAATCTAACATCAAAGAAGTTGTTTAACTAATAAAATATATACAATTACAGCATAATCACCTCGTCAGGATACTTACCAACTTTTCATAATAGCCCATAATTACAAAAGTAATGTCTGTGTTCTTTTCATTGACAAGCACTACTTACTCCACGTCCCTTTCGTCTATGGCTTGGTTAGTGCTAATAAAGCAAGGCCACTGCAGTGCTAGTAACCAGAATAATGTATCCTTATCTTTGAACAGGGCAACCACCCATCCATAATACCTCTAGAAAGCCACTCACAAAATACATGTCATCATCCAACACTAGTACTTTACCCCGTTGCCTCTCAAAAGTCAAAAAGTCCCAAAAAGTCATGCATAGCAACCTTAGACAGCGCCTGAAATCTCCCTATGAGTCTCTCCCTGGAGCAGCTACTCTGACATTGTGTATGTCATAAATTTATTAAATTTCGCTTGTTTTAGCAAAATCTCTTGAACATTTGCCTTCAATGCCTCAAACTCTTGTAAAAGTGCACATGTAACACTCGGGGCCGGCACTAAGCCGTTTTCTAAAACTTTTAGATTTATACGTATGGAAAGCTAATTGCTTTATCGAATATTTTTATGGGCCGATATTTTTTCAAGAGACAAGTTGGAATATTGTAGAGTTCGGTTCAAGGCCCAAAACTTAGGGAAGAGCTTATTTATTTTTTATTCACTACCAGTCTTGGACCCAAATTTTTGAAGTGGGCTCTATCTGATCACCCCAAGGCCCACACCCATTTTTATAAAACTGAGAAACTCAATGGCAGTTTGTTTGTAGAAACTCCCCACCTTTACACATCTCTTTCCATTAGTCATAAGCATGCACGTCTAATGTATTTATCCACTCACATGCACATACACGTCTAGCGTTGCATGGCTCCCACATCAAACACGACCGCAATTGCACTGCAGTCCCTGCACGATCTCTGCCGCAATAGCAAGTCATAGCTCACTCAGCTGCCGCGAAAACAACCTTCACAAACCACGATCCTCACCGTTCCAACTCCACCGCAGCCCGATCGTCACCCACTCAGGAAACACCACCCTCAACCTCACGGAAAGCCCCTGTTTCCCGCACCAAAAATAGAGCACCTACTGATCTCCATCATGAGCCACTGCAAACCACCATCTTTCATACTGAAAATCACCGTAAAAGCAACAAAAACTGCCGGTCATGACACCCCTGTCACCCTGTGCCAATCGGTGAGCCCACTGACTCTCCTCCATATTTGTTCCCTCACGGTTGCTTTCTCTCTCTCATCTCTCACTCTCTGCTCTCTCTCTCTCTCACTGCTCTGCCGTCGTGATCACCGTTGCCCACTGCACCTAACTATGTCGTGGCTCCACTCTCTCGGTGAGTATGGACGCCTCTGTTGCATTGTTTGGTCTGGAGTTTTTGTTTTACAAACTCGGTTTTCCTTTGTATTCATGCTTTTTCCAAATAGCCCATGTTTATGATTTTACATTCCCAAAATGCCCTTGTCACCAAGATAGCTCATGGGGCATTTTTTTTGTTTATATTAAACTTGCTTTGCATGGCTCTTTTTGAGCGATAAGAACGTCTATAGAAAATAGTTTTCTTTTCAAAATAAATTGTTAAGTACTCTATTACTAATTTCAGTAGTGTATTATAACAAGATTTTAGTTTTATTTTAAATACTTTAAAACTAATTAAGTCTATTTTAATTAAATGATATTGGTGCTTTGTCTACTTTAATAGATTTTGATATAATTATGTTATCCAAATTTATATTGTATAGTTGAACTTCAATAGTAAATAAGTTAAAATTTAATGTTTTAGTCGGAGTTATTAAGTGGGAAATGATGAATTTAGAAAGTGATGGTATTGTGCACGATCTTCTATCCATGATCAGATTCATCAACTGTTGCTGTCCCAAACTCATTTCATCAAAAGGTTAATGTAGCAAATAAAAGAAATTATATAATGTCAAAAAACCTAGTAAAACTTGATAATGATCATTTCTTGAGAAGTGGCTGTTGGATGATCTAATAAGATCAATGCAAGAGTGATGTCTAGCTCATGACAAGCAACATTTCAAAGTTAGTGAGATTTATACATCACCAGCAAAAAGCATGCCATTTAGAAATGGCTTGACATTTCTAAGAAACAAAAGAAAAACCACATCTTCCAGAACATAAGTAACTTGTTGTATGCAAGGCACACTATAGCAACAGTTGTAGTAAATTACAGAAACTTTTGATATATCTTTCAAAATTTCTTCTAGTACTAACAAACCACAATTGCTCACAAGCTTCCATTATAAAATGCCATACTTAATAGAACAAGCTTATTCTAATACTTAAATAACTCACCTTAGAAAATAGATGATGTAGATTTTTTTTTTTTTTGAGAATAAGGGATCACTTTCCATTCATTAAAAGGGGACATACAAAGTTGACTTAAAAAGTTAAGCCAATCACAATCGTTGGTAGTTTCCCAGTACACTTTTGTGACTGACATAGTCTAGTCCAGACGGCAAATCTCTAAAGACCTAAGTCTAAGAGATAGCCAACTCTATCAAAGATAGAGTTCTTAGAAACCAAGTAACCAATCTCCATACCCGACTAATCGGAATATGGAGAAACCAAACCTCGTCATCACCGCCTAAGCGGAAGGGGGAGAAATACCTTCAAATTAAGGTCCAAAGGCACTACAATTTTGGATTTTTTTTTTGTTTTCTTGAAAATAAATACAGAGCATAAATAAACTACATTGTAAACACTATAAAAAGGGAAAAATAGTGCACAAAAAGGCTGCTGGAGGGAAAACCGACAATCGGGCTTTGTAGATCCAGCGACTCCGGTTCAGGAACAGCCATGCGTAGCAGCGGCAGAGGGTTCCTTGGCGGCGCGTGAGGGCCACACACCGGCAAACTCCAAATTCTTAGACCCAAGCGTGCAGGTGATGCGCCACTCCGGTTGATACCGCGTTCAGTGGTTTTGTTGATCGGCGGCTGGCAACCTCCAAGTGAGGCGCGTGTTGGCTATTGGGTGCCGAAGAGCTTCGAATGGCGATTCTCCCTTTATTAGGCCTGAAAAAACACAAAATAAAACCAAGAAAACACTAGATAAGCAGAAAACGAAGAGAGGGAGGGAAGGAGTGAGGCCGATTCTGAAAGTTGGAGGTTTAGAGAGAAGGGAGAGAGTTTAGATAGGGAGCGCTGATGATGTAGACTTGTATAACTTATAATATTTAGATCAAACTGGAAATACAATGCGATGTCATATTAATAACTAGTAAAACTTAAAGACAGAAAAAATCAATCCTCAATTGATTCCCTATACAACGTATAACAATATCCCAACAAACACAACCAATATACTTGGTATGAAACACAACTAAAACTCCCCATGTCAGTCATATTATCATACACATTGTAATCGATCAAACAACCAGATGACAAGATTTTATATTTTCGAAAGTAATTACTGAAAATATTGTCACTAATAATATTCAAAAAGGAATGGCCAGTCCAAGTTCGAGAATTTGATATAAATAGTCAAAATTCAAGAAAATATCATAATGGGCACTTGCATATTTCTTTAAAATATATATGAGAATCGTATTATAGATATTACAAAGTAGGTACAATTTGATGTATACTCAACTAGAATCTCTATGATTAAGAATGTGGTAAGTGGAATTAGGACCTTAGTTTGAATCCCATCCATAAAACTGGTGTCACCATCGGTCTTTGCGCCGGTGTCGCCAAGTAGGTCCTCATCATTGGATCCATTGGATATGGTATCGAAAAAGTTCTGACTCCTCTAATATGTCATTCATATTACTTAAGTTGTTCAGAATGTTAGAACTCCCCCAACTAATTCAACAGTGGATACGGTGTTAGGCTGAACATCTGGCCTTAGCCATGGGACTAATGGCCATTGTGCTCGATGTCCACATCTCTATAAACATCAGAAGATTGTTCTTCCTGGAAGACATTGGCCTTGCTAGAGTCATCCCCACCATCATCTAAATGCAATTGTGGAACTTCATAGAAATTTTTATATGTGATTTTCTGCACGACGTGCCAAGAACCAGATAATTTTGTGTCTTTGAGGTAAAATACTTGTGAAACTTGGCAAGTCAATACGAACGACTCATCCCTATACCACGTTTTGAACATATTGACACTTGTAACATGCTCACCGATCCTGATCCCTCAAATTTCATTGCCAACATCAAACCAATTGCCACTCAATAACCATACACGCCACTAGCCCATGTACCTCACCTCCATGATGTCATTCAGAACACTATAGAAATCAACCATAGTCTATTGGGTCACTTGTAACTAGCACACCACTATTTTGTGTCCTACGTTCATTTCTTGATACTTTGTATAAAACCGTATACTGTTCACTATACACCCAGAATATGAATCCATCCAAGGGTCAAGCCCACAAGCTATTATATAAAGATCATCAAATACATTGTCAGGATCCCTAGCACATAGTGCTTGAATTTAAAATGATGACCACATGACAAAAAAGGCAATGCCAATGAATAAGTATCAATGATTAATGGAAATAAGGTTAGGTAGATATAATGATTAATTGAACTTACACGTTTCTTGAACCACGATAGAAATTCAGCTTCATGCCTAATTTCAATGTTAGATATGTTCTCCTCCTTCAAGATGTTGTAGTGCTCCCTACAAGAAGTAATCAATCTTTTAGTTTCAATTGATGAAAAAAGATGGTGCATAATGGTAACCCTCATTGTTAAGTTCATGTCAATTATTCAATGGGTTCTTAATCCAAGTATTGGACAATCTCGGTGCAGTTGTTGAGGGCGTACTATTTGGCAGTTTTAAATACTTTCTTCTTTAACTGGATAAGTATTGAATTAACAAGTGGGTGCACTTTTTAAGAAAAAAATTGAGAAGGCAGATATATCAGATTTTTGCACACCAACATCAATGTTTTGATCCTCTCGAGTGAACCTATTTGGTACATCATGCAAATACATCTACGAGAATGTCAAGCATTCTACATGATATATATGCCTCGGAATGGATCCTTTTAGGTGGGCTTTGTTTTTCACATACTGCTTAAATTTGTCCAAATACCTCTCAAATGTATACATCCACTTATATTGAACTGGTCCTGCAAGCAACAACTCTTTAGGCAAATGGTCAGCCAGGTGGACCATTACGTCAAATAAGTTTGGTGTAAATATTGTTTCCATCTTGCAAAGAATGAGGACAATGTCAGTCTCAAGCTGTTTCATTGCTTCTTTTTTACACGTTTGTGCACATAATTCCCTGAAAATGTGCTAAGTTCAATCAATGCTAAATGTATATCATGTTTTAAGTACTTTACAAATGCTACTGGTAGTAGCATTTGCATGAATATGTGGGCATTATGAATTTTGATACCATATATCTTACAGTTGGTAACATTAACACATCTCAAAATTTTAGATGCAAAACCATCATGAAATTTTACATTTTTCAGCCATGCATAAAACTCTTTCCTCTCATCCCCATGTAACATGAAATAGGTATGAGGGATAATAACTCGATCATCATCTTCTGTCAAATGTAACACTTTTCTTATACTGAGTTCTGCCAAGTCCCGTTAGGCATTGATACCATATTTTGTTTTACCTAGAATATTCATCAATGTATCCAACACATTGTCACAAATGTTATTCTTGATGTGCATCACGTCGAGATTATGTCTAAGTTTCAAAATGAACAATAGAATAGATAAAAGAAAATACCCTGGTTTGTCAAATTTAACTTCTCAGGGGTGTGGTTTCTCCTCTTACTAGCTTTGCCAAAATCTACATGACCAATGCTATTTAATCGGTGCATTATATCTTCTCCCAAAATTTGTGTAGATGGCATCTGGTGATCTTCTTTGCCACTAAAAATATTCTTCTTAGTTCTCCAGATATGACTTGTTGGTAGGAAGCAGTAGGGTTGTACACCGATGGGTTCAACGTTGGTTTCGATGCCAAACTGAGACCCCACTGATGTCTGCCATGAGTCTATTGAACCAGTCGAAACCAGTCGATTGGAGAGAGACAACCGATCATATCGGTCTCGACCGGCATTGGTGTGGTCTTCAGTCCACCGTCGGCGTCTTTTATGAACTGAGGAAGAAAAAGATGTGTCATGCTGTCGTCTGCCATGGGAGTAGAAGAAAATTGTAGAAGTAAGAAGATGACACGGGGAAGAAGAAGAAGGGGGTTATTAATCCATTTTGAAATGGTACTATTTGGGTTTAAGCCAAACGGCGTCATTCTATTATATATTTTTTTTTAAACTTCTAGGCCCTAAAACGATACCGTTTCACTCATTTAAGTGAAACAATGCCGTTTTACATACATATATTCAAAATAAATAAATAAATAGACCAGATTGGCTGGTTTAGCGGTTTCCTAGTGGTTCAAACCAACGCAGAACTGCCAATATTAGTTTTCCCTCAAATGCTCTCGCTCGCCGACCAGTTCCATGCTTCGGTGGCCGGTTTGATCGATTCTCGGCCGATTTTGGCGGTTCCTGTACATCCCTACAAAGCAGTGATGAACTATGTAACAATGATTTCGCCCATGTTTTAACCACAAAGATTTTGTATCCAAATTGCAACAAAGGCATACCAACTTCCCTTTAGTGCTCAAACCAGAAAGGTTACCGTATATGAAAAAATCATTGATAGTCTACAATAAAGTTGCATGTAATCAAAATCGCTGGCCAACCATGGAATCGTAGGTATTAACCCCATTTTTCCATAAATCAAATAGGTCATCAACTAAAGAGCATAAGTAAATATCAATTTCATTCCCAAGTGATTTAGGCCCAAGAATTCTCATAGATGACATGAAGAATGGATATTTCATATATAACCATGAAGGCAAGTTATATAGAACTAGAATCACTCGCCATATGCTTTATGGTTTGCTCATATTATTGAATGGGTTGAGTTCTTCACTATCAAGATCGAACCTTACATTTTGAGCATCTTCAGCAAACGAACGATACTCTCTATCAAATATGGTCCACACCTTAGAGTCTACAGGATGTCGCAAAGTGCTTTCTCCTATACTCTTTATGATTGATGCCACCTCATGGATATTGCAATTTTCTTGAAAATAAATAGTCTATACAACCTCGTGTGCATTCGATGAGGCTGGCTGATGATTCTGTGTTGGATAATCCGGAAATGGTGCATGAGGGTGCTCTACGCCACTTTGAACAATTTCTTGGGTAGGAGGGGACGGGGCAGATGCCCAACTGAGTCATCTAATTCAGCCTATGATTTCAGATGATTTGGCTAGTCAATTGAGCGAAGTGCCGAAGGAGGAAGATGTACGTGCAGCGCTTAATTCTATATCGGTTGACAGCAGCCTGGGACCAGATGGATTCGGGGCAGCCTTTTATCTAGCTTGCTGGAATATTGTCAAAAATGATGTTATGGGGGCTGTGAGTGAATTTTTTGCAGGTTCTTGTTTGCCGAGATACTACACTACTTCATATTTAGTGCTTATTCAAAAGGTGAAGAATCCACAAAGTTTTGACAAGTTCCGGCCTATAAGCCTTTGAAATGTAATTTACAAAGTATTCTCAAAGATATTAGTTGCTAAATTGTCGCTGGTGCTTGGAGATTTCATCTCACTGGAACAGGGTGCGTTTGTTAGGGGTAGGAGTATATTTGAAAATATTACTCTAACACAGGAGATGACAAAGCTGTTGCATCGGAAGGTTAGGGTGGAAATATTATATTGAAAATTGACATGAGTAAGACTTACGATCGGGTTGATTGGAGGTTCTTGGATCACGTATTGAAGGCTTTTGGTGTCCTTGATTTCTTTTGTTGACTGATTAATAATTGTGTGTCTTCACCATGGTTTTCGATTTGATGAATGGTACTAGTAGAGGTTTTTTTAAGTCAAAAATAGGGCTAAGGCAGGGAGATCCTCTTTCTCCATATTTATTTATTATTATGGAGGAGGTTCTTACTCGAATGTTCAAGTTGAAAATGGAGGAAAAGAGGATTTTGCCTTTTTCTCAGCCGTGTGGTACTCCTGTTATTTCTCATTTATTATATGCAGATGATGTGGTTGTGTTTGCTAATGCAAGTAGGCGCTTAGTTAGTAGTTTAATGGAGGTGATTCATGTCTATGAAAGGTGGTCGGGGCAAAGAGTGAATCAAGATAAATCTGCTATTTTCTTTTCCAAACAGCTGAATTTACGTAAAAGGGGTGAACTGATGGTTGCAACAGGTTTTACGGAAGGACAATTTCCATTTATTTATTTGGGAGCTCCGATTGTGGATGGGAAGATTAAAGTATGTCATTTTGAGGCTTTTATACATAAAATCAGTCAAAAGATTGCGGGTGGAAGACTAGATTGCTCTCGCAAGGGGGAAGGCTAATCCTATTACGGCATGTTCTTATGAGTATGCCAATTCATCTTTTATCTGTTTTTCATGTCCCTAAGGCTGTGAATAGCAAGGTGAACAGCCAATGTGCCTTGTTTTTCTAAGGTTCACAAGATGGAAAAGCTAAATAGAAATGGCGAGCGTGGAAGAAGTTGTGTATTCTTATGGAGGAGGGGGGTATTGGGGTAAGAGACATCACTGAGGTGCAGAGATCATTTTTTATGAAATTTGGATGGCAACTAGTCAACCATAATTCTTTGTGGGCCAGGTTTTTCCGAGCAAAGTATATTAAGGCAGGTCATGTGGTGTTAAGTTTGAACCATAGTCAGGGTCATGGTTTTGGAAAGAAATATTGGTTTGTCTTCCAGAGATCTTGGCTAACTCAAGTTGGAAGATCCGTAATGGAAGTGTATCCTTCTGGTATGACAAGGTCCTTGAATCGGGTCCTTTGTGTGAGTCTGTCGATTCGGTGGAGGATGATCAGATCAAGTTGAAAGATCTTGTAGTACAAAATACGTGGGATGTGGAAAGATTGCAGAACCTGGTGGGTGATCAGAAGGCTACGGAAGTGATGGAAACAGTAGGAACTCTGACTGAGAAAAGGGATGTGCTATTGTGGCTACCTGAGAAGAATGGTTTATTCACTTCAAAGTTGGCTTGGGAGACTATAAGATTAAAATTTTCTAAGTTTGATTGGGCTCCTTGGGTATGGCACAAGTGGTTAACAAAAAACATTTTCTCTATGTATGTAGAAAGTTGTTTTTAATTTTCTTAGTGTAGATGAGAAGGTCTGGAAGGTGGGGATTTCAATTGTATCAGCCTGCAACTGCTGCAGTTCAAGGAAAATTGAAGATTTGGAACATGTTCTTGGTGAAGGTGATTTTGCCGTGAATGTATGGAGGAAGGTTTCAGCAAAAGTTGGTGTGTATTTCGATGATCAACAGGGTTGGAAGGAATGTGTCCAAGCATGGTTTAACAGGGGCTCAAGGACATCGCAATTGGGTATTTTGGTGGGGCTAATACCTTGCGTTGTGGTGTGGAGGCTCTGGCATAGGTGTTGTGTGGCTAGAATGGAGGGAAGGCATGAAACAATAACAGATGTGTGGGGTTCGGTGATGCACTGGGTAAGGATTTTAGTTGGTAAAATTAAAAAGGTGCAGAGTATTTCTGTTTTGGATGCTCGGGTATTGAAAAGGTTGGAAATTACGGTGGTGGAGACACGTAAAAAGGAGTTGCAAGTATTGAGGTGGTTAAGACCGAAACTTGGAAGGTGGAAATTAAACCTTGATGGGATTAGTTTGGGGAACCCAGGGCCTAGTGGTGGGGGTGGTGTGCTAAGGAATGCAGGTGGTAAATTTATTTTTGCCTTCTCAAAATTCTTTGGGGTTTGTTCAAATAATGAAGCGGAGCTTCGGGCGGTAGTAGAGGGAATAAGGTTTTGTAAACAGTTGGGGTTTCGTCATATTGATATAGAGTGTGATTCCAAAGTTGTTGTTGATTGGATAAGATCTAAGCAGTGCTTGATGTTGTACCTTGGGATTTTTGGGATCAGTTATTCTCATTAGAGGGGTTCGATTTTTCTATAAAGCATTTTTATAAAGAAGGGAACAAAGTGGCTGATGCGTTGGCTCGGTTTGGTGCGATGGGGGAGATAATTTATTTACTGATTCCTTGCAGCTTCCTTACGATATTAGAGGGTTATACAGATTGGATAAAATGGGGATGGCATATGTTAGACGGCTGGGTTGAATTGCATTGGTTGTTATGGTGTTGGTTTCTTTAGTTGTTTGATTATTTGTTTAGGTTGTCAGTTTGATTGATTGTTTGTTTCGAAGGTATTCATCCGCCATAAGTGAGGGTTTTTAATAAACTGGGGAGGGTCACTCTTGGACATGTGACCTCTTCTCTTATTTAAAAAAAAAAATAGTCTCTACAGCCTTGGCTTTAGTGGAAAATACCGCACTAACTTTTGGGGCACTATTCATTGAGAAAGTATGGAGGATAACCACCTGTAGGTTTTGCATTTAGGGCACTCTTGTTTGTTGCTATTTTCCGTCTAAAATAGTATGCAATTGTTTGGGCATGCATAAACTTTAATGTATCTAAATCCCAACTCTAACTCCAATGATCGTGCCTCATGGAAAGATTTTGGCAAGAGTGATTCGGAAAAAACTGTTTTCAATAGTTTAAGCAGCATGTTAAATGACTTTACACTACACCCACCAACTGTTTTGATGTGGAGCAACTTTACAATGAATGATAGTTTAGAAAATATTGTGCAACCATCATAAAGTGGACACTAAGCATATTCCAACAGCTTCTCAAAAGTAGTTGGTTTGGTTTCAACCATTCTGGTTTCCACTGGATGTGGAGCCATGTCTTCTTTAATGCCAACAGTGGTTGCTGCATAAATGTCACTCAACATATTATCGATGTCATCAATATAACTATCGTTACCATTATCATTATCATCTTTGTCATCGCTCATGAAATTTATGGATTCTTGCTCTCCATGAAATTTCCCATCAGTGTAATTTGGTTCTAGCTTGCTTATAGGTAGGAAGAAATTATTGTGACATCTACGGCATGGACACTTCATACTGTTCTTTCCTTGGGCATGAGCTCGAGGCATTGTGAGGAGCTGCCTAACCCTTCACCATATTCCCTTAACCTAAACCTATCGATGATATGTATCTAAGTTTTTTCTATCTGAAAGAAAAAATTAAAATTTGAACACTAGGTTTCATTATCATAGATATCCGATCTAACAAACATGGATTGGTTCAAATAAAAAAAAATACACATTGCGAGAATATAATGTCAAAACCTTCCCTTAATCATTATAAACTCCAAGTCTTTTTTTATTGATTAAAATAAACTCTATACACTTTGTATACGGTGTGAATAATGTATAGAAGTTCAATAGGGATGAAGTAATAGCAAAAATATGAAAGGGCCTTTTTGCTGAAAAAGGCAATACCCATTGGATATATACCATGGCTCAAGAATGCTAACTCCCAATGTTTGAAGCATTAACAATTGAAGCATAATTCTATAATTGGACAAAATGCATCTAAATTGGGAACATCAATCGGCTCCCAGTTTCCTCATGATAACTCCCAATGCTTAAAGTATGTAGAGGTTACAATGTATACCTAGTAAAGTGAACTACTTTCCTGCCAACTAGTTGGTATCCATGATGCAGCCTCCATATGTATGTATGTTTTCTTTGTGTGGCAGTGGGTGAATTTGTTTAGAGGGCACAAAGTTGTAAAAAATGTTGGTGACAGTTGTGAATGAGCCATAAAGAAATATAGTGCTACAACGAAATAATTTCCTCAACATTGGTTTATGTCACAACCTAAGTTGACAAAGCTAAATGTTTGGGAGCATATTTACCCTGTTCAATGAAAGACAATTGTGGTGACGCGACTGTGGGCTAGAGAAAATCTCAGAGGGAATGAGAGAGCAGGACCAATTGACCAGATTTGTTTGATCTGTGCTGCATTAGAGAGAGAGAGAGAGAGAGAGAGAGAGAGAGAAAGAGAGAGAGAGAGAGTTATTGGCTAGATGAGGCGGTGATGACGTGGTGTGGGAAGGGGCGGCATGGGCTACTTTGTGCGATGGACACAGACATTAGATTGTAGGGTATCGGGCTGGGCAAGAAGAAAAATAGGGGAGTATATAATTCCTCTCTTTTTATGGCAACAAAAATCGCTGCAATTAAATGGGTTGTAGCATATTTTATTGTGTCGGATCAACATCGCTATGAAAAAAAGAGAAACCGCTGCAAAATTATTTCTTGGTCAAGATTGTATGCGGCAATTTAATTTTAATCGTAAAAGGTAACTTATAGCATCATGATTGTGGTCGTCGTAAATAAATGGACTTCAATTGATTTTTGCAATGCCGAAAATAATTTAGTCACAAAAACTGGGTTATGTTGTAGTGTGTAAACTATCAAAAAATTGAAATATACCACATTTCCTCACCAAAAAGTGCAAATTACTCCAAACAATTTTATAAAGATAAAATCATCCTACAAAATTGAAAAATTTTAAACCATGGAGAAAAAAGTGAACCATAAGAAAAACTCATCATATATTTTTATTTATTTTGTCATTTTTCTAATTTTTAATAAAAGGTAATTGTGTCAACTTCTTTACATAGAAGGTGCATAGAATTTATTTGGTATTTTGGGGTGATCGAAAAAAATAATAATAATAGTAACTTTTTATCTTTTCTTATTTGAAAATATGAATGCACATTTTTGGTCAAATAGATGATATATTACCTCAAGTTACATTAATTTATAATTATTTTTTTATTTTCTTTATATACGTAGCAATTTTATTTTTATTTCTATTTTGCTTTTAAACAATCAATATCTCCTCTCTCTTTTTTTCCCCCTTTTCTCTCCTTACAAAATTGTTCAAAAAAAGAAAAAAAGAAAATCCTTTCTGTATACTCCTCAATTTTCCTTGGTTAAGTGAATATATCCCTTATATATTAAAAGTGACTATAAGGGAATGAATAGTAATTAGTGTTTGACACTTTTTTTTCTCTATTTTTCCATTTATGGCCTTGTCTTGCTTGGTCTTATTACGTTTTCGTCCATTTCGAAAAATCAGGGTTTTTTCCTTTTTTTTTTTTTTTTGTTTTTCTGGTTTGTGTTAGTACATTAGTCATATTGTGTCAGTGCCTCATTTGTTTTCTCAACCATTCTCATCTCATCTCATGTAATCTCATTTACTCATTATAATTTTTTCAAATTTTCACAAAAAATAAAAAAAACAATTGAACTTTTTGAAATCTCAAAACAAAAATAATATTAAAAAAATATATTCTAACAATATTTTATTCAATTTTCAACTTTTATGTGAACTCATCTGCAAAAACTAACAAGGCAATGGGTCGTCTGTGTTTTTATTCATCCGTGTGAGTAGTTCATGTTTTATGTGTTATGTCGCTTTTACCCTATGTTATGTTCTTTGTGTCCGTTGAAGTGAAGGTTTATTTGTCTTTTGGTGTAAATAGGTCAGATGTGGTAAAAACATTTTAAACACAGATATTGATAAAAGGATGGCAGCCCTGAAATTTCATATAAATATATTTATATATCTCTTTACCAACAATATTATATCTTTCTTTTTTTTTCCCAAAAGTGACCCCTCCCAAATTTTATTAATAATCCTCACTTGTGGCGGAGGAAAACCGTGGTTACAAAACAAACATCTGGGGTACAAAAGAAAATCCAGCATGGAGAAAAAAACAAGTTAGAAAAATAAAAAAACCAAAGAAAAACAACAAAAAACCCCAAACAACAAACACACAAAATGAACTAAATCGAAGCGAAGGCAAACCAGAGTAATCCATGTGGATAAGAACACAACGCTCAGGGAGTCTCTGTCAAGTGCAAGAAAATTAAATCACTACCAGAAGCCCCATGTTTGGCTAACCAATCTGCAACTTTATTTTCCTCCCGAAAAGCATGATGAATCGAGCACGTCATGGAGTTCATAGTATCCATTATTTCCTCCCAGAAGTCCTCCAGGTACCACACCCCACATCTTTTACTTCTCCTCCAGGAAATAACAATCATAGAGTCAAGTTCAATATTCACATAATTTAAAGATAAGGATTTACAAACTGGAGCCCATGAAGAAGAGCTAATAGCTCAGCCCGATTATTAGAACCTGTACCAATGAACGAAGAAAAAACATGAATTAACTGACCATGATTATTTCTAATAATCCCACCTATACCTGAGGCACCCGGATTACCCAAACTACTGCCATCTGTGTTTAGCTTAACCCATCCCATCGACAGCTGTTGCCAAGCAATAACTTTGCAATGCCGGGTTAGGGGGAAAATCGGCTGGACATTCAAACCCTCAAGTACCTGCAAATCAAAGCTAGATATGTGAGAACTAGCATGCATATCGCGACAAATAAGACTAATCTACTGACGAATAGAGTGAATAATGTCAGAGGCAGATTCAAAGCGACCCTCCATACGCGCCAAACAGCGCCGCCGCCAGATTCTCCAAGTGATAATCACCGGGAGAATTCCCACTGTAATGCCAACTTGAGACTATAGTTTCGCATGGCGAAACCAAATCTTCACCGAGTCTTTCCAATTTTGGCCAATCGGGATCCCAAGGCTAGCCCTAAAATACTGCCAAACAGTTTTTGCAATATCACCTGTAAAAAGAACATGATTTTGGTCCTTATAGTAACCGTTAGCACAACAATTACAACGGGAGGTAATAGGAATACCAATATGTCGAAGGTGATGATTGACACTAAGGGCCATAAACCAAGCTTTCCACATGTGGGTAGACATTTTAAGAGGAAGACTCTTATGCCAAATCCAAGAATGCCCCTCAATAGTATCACCCCTAATACAGACACAATCTTAATCTGACTTAGTGGAAAACAAACCATTATCATTATTGGTCCAAATCAACACATCTATACCCAGTTTAGCCTTACAAATATCCTCTAAAAAACCATCAAAGTGATCCGGCCCCACTAATTGAAGAATAAAATTCATATCCCAGTCATTATTTAATTTGCAATCCTTCACGTGAAGATGAGAATGACCCACAATATGCATATCATTAACTAAAGGGCCTCTGCCCCTCCATTTATCATACCAGAAAGAAACCAAACCATCTTTAAGGCGCCACTTAGAATTATCCAAGACCAAAGGGAGTGAATTAGCAATCATTTTCTAGAACCTCGTACCCTTAGTTGGATCAACTAGGGCCCAAGGTTTAGAACCCACATACTTATTCTTAAAAAAATTTGTCTATAAAGAATTACCTTAAATGGGATTCCAAGCAAATCTAGCATGAAGGGCTTGTTGCATATCATCAAGGTTCCTAAGAGCCAAACCACCTTCCTCCACAGGACGGCATATAGAATTCCAGGCCACCCATTTTTTCTTACCTTTGCCATTATCCTCCCCCCAGAAGAAAGTACTCATCATACGATGAATGGCATTAATAGTGGATTGCGGGACCTGAAGAATGGCAAAGAGATGAAGAGCCACACTAGAGAGTACATGATGAAGTAAAATAAGGCGGCCACCCGCCAAAAGAAATCTCATCTTCCATCCCGATATTTTCTTTTGAATATTAGACACCATATCTTCCAGATGTACCTGTTTAAGACGACCCAAAATAATAGACACTCCAAGATATTTGAAAGGGAAAGATCCTTCTGAAAATCCAGTCTTCTGTAATAATAAACTTTTACGCATTAAAGAAATATTTTTTGAGCAATAAATGGTAGATTTAGAGTGATTGATACACTGACCCGACCAACGCTGAAACTTATGAAGAACAGATAAAATCTCCCTTAGGGCTTTAGAGCTACCATTAGAAAAAAGCACAACATCATCAGCATACATAAGATGAGAAATTATGGCCGTACCTCGGGCTTGAGAGAATTGACCAAATTTCTGAGCCTGTACACTTTGCTTGATCAATCTAGAGAGAATTTCTTGAAGGATAATAAAAAGATAGGGAGAAAGGGGATCACCCTGACGCAATCCCCTGCCACTTTGAAAAAAACCTTTAATAGTGCTATTCATCATAATCGAATACCAAGGAGTCGAGATGCATGTTCTGATAAGAGCATAAGAATCAGAGGAAAACCCAAAACAATGAAGAACCTCCAGAAGAAAAAGTCAATCCACTCTATCATAAGCTTTAGACATATCCAGTTTAATCACGATATTACCACAATGGGCCTTTTTGTTAATGGAGTGGACCATTTCCTATGTGATACTAATATTTTCAAAGATGCTTCGTGCCAGAATGAAAGCACCTTGTTCCCATGATATCATTCATGAGAGGAGACTTGTCAAACGATTAACAATGATTTTGGAGCATATTCTATAGAAAACCGAGTAGAGGCTTATAGGCCTAAACTTATCAAACCCATAAAGTGTATCAACCTTTGGAATTAAGACAAGAAAAGATGTAGTAAAAAATCTTGGAAGCTGCTTAGAATTAAAAAATTCAGATATGGTTTCCAAGACATCCTCTTTCACAATCTCCCAACAGCTTTTGAAAAAATTAGAACCAAAACCATCAGGCCCCGGGGAACTATTAGAAGGAATAGAGGATAAAGCAGAGAAAGCTTCATTCATAGAAGGCACCACACAAATCATCGAGTTATCAGAATCAGAAATAATAGGAGATATAAGAGCTAATAAATCAGGTAACAATCTAGCCGGCGTGCCCTGTAGAAAATTAGAAAAGAAATCCACAGACCCCTGATGAATACTCTCCGACGAATTGAACACCATACCATTCAAAGATCTCATTTCAACCACACTTTTACGACGTTTATTAGCAAGGTAGACATGAAAAAACTTCGTGTTATGATCACCATCCATGTGCCATTTTAACTTAGACATTTGAGCCAGTCTAGCATCTTCACGACGGAGCCAATCATCCAATTCCGCAGAAGAGACCAAAAGCTCATTCTCCGTATCTTCATCCCAGTTTTGCTGAAGCTTCTTTTCAAGCTCCTCAATTTGCTGCTCAAGAGAAGTAATATGCATATTAGTAAAACTGAAGACCTTTTTATTCCATTCATGCAATGCAACTTTAGTGTTCTTCAATTTAAATACCAATTTAGTAAGATTCTGACCACCAACAGGAGCAGACCACGCCTGGCGAACACACAACAAAAATTGCGGATGATCCACCCACATTTGTTGAAAACAAAATGGCAAAGGGCCATAAGAGAACAGATACATCTTGAATTCTATAACCATAGGAGAGTGATTAGACGTGGTGTGCTGAAGATAAGAACAAACTGCATGAGGAAAATAATCGAGCATAGAGAAATCCATAAAAACCCAATCTAACTTCACCCAAGACCGAGCAAGACCCGATTGCCCATTACACCAAGAAACATTTCTGCCCTTAGACTTCATTTCAGCCAAACCACCTTGATGGATCCAGGTATTGAAGTCCTCCATCGCCACATTTGAACGAGGTGCACCACCCCTTCGTTTCGAATTGTTCCTAATTATATTAAAATCCCCAACAAAATGACAAGGTTCCGATCCCATAGCCTGGGAACTAAGATCCTCCCATAAATTTTTCCTCTCATACATAATGCACTTAGCATAGATAATATTACACAAAAATTTATAGGACCCCATGTTAACACAAAGAGAAACAAACTGCAAATTAGTCCGCACCACTTGAATATCAAGAGTATTGTCCGAAAAAATCCAGATTTTACCACCATCAGCTACATTTGAAATAAAAGAATCAAAGTGTAAATAATGTTGCAAATGGATGGCTTTGTCCAGTGCTTGAAGCGGTTCCAAAACCACAACTATCTTAGGCTTAAACTTACAAACTAAATTCTTCAGTCTACGACGAGAGGTACCGATACTACGGGCATTCCAAACAATAATGTTACTCACAAAGACAAAGTAGAGGGACGGGTAATAACCCGACTCAAGCTTTGAATTTTCTCAAATTTTTTCTTTTGATATTTTTTCTTAATCGATTTACCTTCAGAATCGAAATGATAATCCTTGAACTGAGGGAGCACTTTTGGAGGGATATCAGTGTCAAGTTCAGAACCAATTTCTTCAAGATTATTTTCCAGATTTTCCCTTAGACTCCCAACTGCTAGACTGATAGCATCTTCGCCCAGATAAGTATTAGGAGCTTCCTCCAGAATCAGAGGAAATGACTTTTCTACATTAAAAGAAACAACGTTGGAATGGTTTGAAAGATTACCTGCCTCCTCACTTGGCGCTAGCATCCCTCCATCATCATGATCAATTATCTCCGTGTGATTAACCCCCTGGGCAGGGGATGGGGAGGCGTTGAAAATTTGTACCTGAACTGGTTCATCAGTCTCTGTTTCAGGAAGATCCTCACGAAAAATAATACCTATCTCTTCGCTTGGCACTAGCACCCCTCCATCATCATGAATATAAACCTCTATGAGAATAACCCCCTGTGCAGAGGATGGAGAGGTGTTGGAAGGTCGTTCTAGAATCACAAAAGGTTCCGCAGACTCTGTTTTAGGAAGGATATGCACGGATTTGTTCATCTCACGACCTTGAGTATTACCAGAACGAATGCCACCATGTTCTGGTTCTACTTTCTTACCACCACAGTTTAGATCCTTTCCAACACGACAAGTCTTTAAATTATGACCCTGAACTCTGCATTTTCCACAGTACACAGGCAACGTCTCATAGTGGACCTCTTGTTTCCGACTTGTAGGCAGATCTGGAGCACCAATCCAAAAATAAGAAATCTGCTCCTTGGCTGCGTCCATCTCCAAACAGAGTCTAGCTCCATCAGTCCGGGTCACACAACGCGTGGGGTTGTCCCTGTGAATAAACCGGCCAATAGGAGCAGTGAATATTCGAAGAAAAGACTCTTAATAATAATTGGGAGGTAATCATGGGAGCAAAATCCACACTGGTACATTAGAAGATTCATGCTCCTCATTGAATTCTGGAGACTAGTGAAAAGCATGGTAGCCACTCCATTCACTTCACAGGACTCACGGGAAAGGGCTTTCACAAAGTATGCTTCCGTAGCCATACGAACAAAAACGTTGCATGAAAATTTCATTGAGGAGACCACCGAAGTAGATGACAGGACCCAAAGGCTAGAAATAAAAGCACGTATAGCGTCCAGAGAGGGCCTTTGTCAAAGGAACTTGATCACGATGGAGAAACAGAATGGCTTCGCTGATCGACTGGTTTCTCCTTTGGAGAACTAGAAAACAAATCTCACCGTCCATGATTTTGGGAGCACGAGGGGCTACAGAAATTTCAGGAAAGGGCTGAGGTACCGCAGCAACCATTTCGGCAAAGGTTTGATGGCCAAAAGCATGGCCATCCACGGCTGCCATGCAGCCTTAAGCAAAACAGAGGCCAAACGAAGAAGAAAAATAGTGAAACACGCGAAAACCCTAGCAAAGCACGTAAGGGGCAGTTTCGTCCTTTAGAATCCCTTTAACTTGTCCAACAATATTATATCACTGCTCTAGATATAATATTGATATCCATACTTCAAAGCAAGTATATGTTGTTTTTTTTAGTGAAAATTGAATTAATCCTAAATGTCTACCTATTTAAGCTATCTTGGGCTTTCATGGCCATTGCCTGGTTGTTTTTCTGCTTTAATGCATTAAATTGCTCATTGATAGGTTTTAAGTAAAAAATCATATTATTTTTGTCTTTTGTGGACTTTACTAATTTCAAAAAAAATTTTCTCCCAACTAGGCAAACGTGCCTAGCACGTTGCTCCAATGCTATATATATAGGATAACTCCATTTGTGTCCGAAAGGAGATGGAGTGTCTCTAGACGGGCATCCACAGTTTTCGAAGTGTCTCTAGGCGCGCATCCGCGGTTTCCTTCCCGTCTCTCCACACTCCAATAATGTCTCTTCCTTCACCATCTTACTAACAAAAAAGTCTCCCAAAAGGTAACACTCCAGAATACATAATAGTCTGCTAACGTTGCAAGATGGATATGGAAACTCTAATGACTCAAATGGAAGCTTTGTCGTGGCAAGATCTCGACGTCGTACCTACACCAGAGATAACAAAGAAAACTTTAGAATTAATCTTAATAGGAAAATTGGTAGCAAACAGGTAATCCACTCTAGCATTCGAGTAGCATGGAATTTCATTCAGCAATTTAGAATAGAAGATATGGAAGCCAACAAGTTCTTATTTACATTCCAATCCCCTCAAGACAAACTTAGATACTTCATCAAGCACCTTAGAATTTTATATGTCATCTTCTCATTCTGAAACCGTGGTCTTCAGATTCCACACTCGAGAAAATAAACTTTCAGCATTCTACTTTTACCATTCAGATTCATGGTTTCCCTCTAGATTACATGACTATTAAAAATGCAATAAATGTAGGGAAAACCTTAGGAAATATAGTTATGGTAGAAGATGACCAAATCTTTGGAGTGGCTTAGTGTAAATTCATTAGACTAAGGGTAGAATTAGACATTACCCAACCACTACAACAAGGTTCTATGATGCCAAGAAGGGGAAATAAAGAAACATGGATTGCTCTGAAATACGAACGCCTATTTGATTTCTGTTATGCATGCAGACGTCTGGGCCATTCTCAATTTTTTTGCAACTATCATGAACACCCCCCCCCCCACTAAGCTGACATACAAACCTTGGCTGAGATTACATTAATCCAGCACCCACTCAGAAATTTTGGCAAACAACTAGCAGACATAAACAAGTAAGAAACCTCATGGCAGAACCCAACAAGGATTCTCAGCGTGATGAACAGTTTTCGAAAAGGAAGGAAATTCTAATTTATGATGAATCAATGAACATGAATTACAAGCTACATTTTTCTAATCCTGGAGAAGCTACCTGCGGCAACAATGAAGAATTTGAAGGCTCAGTGCAGGAATTACACCAATTTTTTCCACCAGTGGCATCGATCCAGAGCAAAATCACATATCCCAGCTAGAACAATCTACTACCCAGATCGGTTCCACAGCTCAGCTACCATGCACCATCTTCCTTAATTACTTCACCAACCAAATTTAAGAATTCCACTGTGTAGCCTAACCACTCTGCAGATCACCCGCAACAAACAAAAGGGAGTAAATCCCTCAATTTGACCTTTGATTTTGAAAGCATGATCCCTGAGAAAGCGGCTACATTTACTTCAAGATCAAGCTGCACATCAAGGAAGCACGCGGCACTGAGACAATATACCCCACGGAAGGCACAATGGAGACAAATATACACAGCAATGAAGGGATATCAAGAACAAAGAGCAAAGCATGGACCCTCAATGTCATCAGTTTCTCTCTCGGCCCAAGAAGGTAAACCCATTTCTGTCCTTAGATCTTTTCACACAACAAGACCCATTGATACTAGTAAAGAAAGACACTGGGCCTAGTCCCTCATAAAAGGTTCAGAACCCTCATCCCAAGTAACTACCATCATCAGGCCTTTCACATTCAGCCCATATATCAGGCCTCTCCAAGAACATCCGAATTACCCTTCAAGTCCATCGGTTATCAAAATTTAGGAAATACCACAAGGTCTTATAATCCAAAACCACAAAAGCCTATCACTTTCTTTGTTAAATCCAAACCACAAATGTTCAATTTTCCCCTTCCCAGTTTTGAAAAGCAAGCCCATCAAGAAGAAAAAAATATTCAAAGTGCTCTATCCCCAAGCAACATCCTGAGTCTCCCATGCAAAATTTCCCACCATGCATTATACACCATCCCGAAGCATCTGCCTTCACCCCTATGCCCAGCATGGAAAAACCTTCAACTCCTCCTCATATCAGTCTACAGTCAGCCAATATTTCTCCATCCTCGCAAACTGAGACTGTAATTGCCCATCAAAATCCAGCCCCACCGCTCAATCCCAAACAAACAATGATCCTAACGGAGCCCCCAAATCGTGATCAGTCAAAAATATCAACGAAAGAAAGCACACCAAAAAAAGAGAATTCATGAATCATTCTCAGATGAAGATGCCAAACCATGGAAGAAATATCATTGGGCCACAATGAAGATAGAGAAACAGATAGATAATCAAATCATGGAAGATACTTCTTTGGGACATACATTACTGAAAATGCAGTCAGATTAGTTCGAAAAAAAGAATACTAAAGGAAAGGCTCGCATGACCATATATAAGGCCAAAGTCACCCACTCTTGAAAAGTCCAAACAAGCTCAGGAGGCTAGCTTAAAGATGCCTCCCCACCAGAATGAGGATAATTGCTTGAAATTGTAGGGCTTAGCCCAACCCAAGGCAATTCGATCCTTAAGGGCTAATATTAGAAAATATAATCCGGATGTAGTCTTTTTGTCGGAAACCTTGGTGATGGAAGACCACACCCTATCTATTGTACATAGTTTAGGTTTTCATCATTTTGCACACTTTTTCAGTATCTTTTAGAAAAAGAGGATTACTACTAATGTGGAGACCGAGTGTAGAAATTGAATCGGTTAATGTGAATATGAATGCTATTTCTGCTTGGTTAATTACCTTTGTATATGCACCAGCACATTGGAATCAAAAAGCAAACTTCTGAAGTCACCTGGACTCAGTGTATCAATCTTTTCAAGGACCGTGGATATGTATAGGGGACTTTAATGATATAACCAATCAAAAGTCCAAATAACCAGAGCCAATACTGCTCCATTCAAATGTCATCTACAAAATCATCACCAAGATTATGGCCAACTGTTTCAAAGCCACATTGCGTAACATCATCTCCCCACTGCAAACAACATTTGTCCCTAGACGATACATAAAAGAAAATACAATAATTGCTCATGAGTTCTTTCATCACCTCAAAAAGAAGACAGGAAAAAATTGTTTGATGGCTATAAAACTGGATATGGAAAAAGCTTTTGATCAAATGGAGTGTAATTTTCTTTTCATGACAATGAAGCAGTTGGGCTACAGTACAGTCTGGATCAACTTGGTAAAAGAATGTATCACGACAACAACCTTCTCTATATTAATAAACAATTCTCCCAATGGGTTTTTTAATTCACAAAGGGGATTAAGACAAAGTGACACAATATCACATTTCTTATTCATATTGGTAATAGAAGCATTATCAAGAATCATCTTAAAAGCAGAAGCGCAAGGTGCAATGGAAGGAGTCAAAATAGCAACAGTCCTTCAATTTCTCATCTTTTTTTTTTTTTGCGGATAATACGATTATTTTTGCAAAAGTAGCAGAAAGAAGTGCAAAAACAATATTAGAGAGTCTTGACAACTATCAGCAGTGGTCAGGCCAAAAAGTCAACAAGCAGAAATCCTCCATTTTCATCACTAGAAATATTAGCCAAGAAGCAAAAGTTACAATCAAACAGTGGCTACCATACAAAGCATTTTCGAAAAAAATGAAATATTTAGGCTTTCCAACTTCATTTAGCAGAAAGAAAAAGGACGACTACCAAGAAATGCTAAGTAAGGTGGAAAGGAAACTAGAAGGATGAAAACTTAAGCTACTCTCTCAAGCGAAAAGAACAACGACGATAAGAACAGTTGTAAGCACCATCCTAACTTACTTCATGGCTTCATATAAAATTTCCAAATCAGTATGCAAGATGACCCAAGTCATGGAATATTCAAAAAATGCAAGAGCTGTTTGATGAAGAAAGCATAATTGAAATATAGAAAATACCCTTGCCTTCCTTTTCTCAGAGCCAAGACAAAATAATCTGGATCCCAAGCAACTCAGGTGAATTCTATGGTAATTAACAATCAGGAGACAGTTTCACAATCTGCCACTTTGAACATCTACAAAACTATATGGAAACTGAAACTCCATGATCGACATAAGCTATTGCTTTGGAAGCTTTAATGGAATATATTACCTACTAGATCAAGAATCAAAGAAGTTATTCAAGAAACTCCATTAGAAGAATGTCTTCTATGTAACCAAGAAGGAGAAAAACCATTTCATCTTTTCTTAAAATGCCCAATTGCTAGGATTCTATGGTATCAAGCTCATGGCCACTAAAGCTAGAAATCTTGCCAATTCAATCCATATCGGACTGGATAAAAATAATCATTTCTCCAACTAAAGAATTGGGATTGAGAGAAGGAGAAGCACATCATTTTCAACTGTTTGTAGTGATAATCTTGGATTTTATCTAGAAGTAAAGAAACAAAATACTCCACAACCACACTTCCTTCTCTCTCGAATCAGCAATAACTCAGTTAAACAGAATATACCAAGAGAACGAGGTAGCATGGAAAGTAAAAAAACAGAGACAGGTAGAGAGTTGGAAGACCCCTCTTGATAACTGCCAGAGCTTCTCATTTGATGCAGCAGTCATAGATTATTTCTTAGTGGCCTCAACAATTTGCATGGATCATAGTGGAAAATTTTGGAAAATCCAAATAGAAAAGCTCCCCACTTCCAATCCTTTAGTAGCTGAAGCTAAGGCAACTCTCCTAGCCAAAAAAATGGCCTTCTAAAGGTAGCAAGAAATGGCAATCTTGGAAGGTGACTTGAAACTGGTAATATAGGCCATAGACAACAAAGAAACCTTACCTCACTGGCACATTGAACCTATCATTAAAGAAATCAAACATATCTCTGCTCCTCAAAGGTTTTGGAAGTTTGCAAAAGTTCATCGATCTGCAAATTGATGTGCGCACTATGTGTATATGCGCGCGCATCCGTTTTACTGAATTACAGTTTTCTCTCCTCTGGGGTTTTTTAAGTTTCTCCTATGGTTCTACTAACTATAAAGAAAAGAAGAAAAGATCAGTTAGGTGAGCATCTTGATCTAGTAGTGCACACAATGAGACGCCACAAATACATTCGTATTGTTGAATTAAATTCTAACTCTAACATCAATTTTAGATACTGCTGTGTATTAAGGCATCAAATACTGCAGCAGCACCATCCACGACTAACAAACTCTGTGTATAGCAAAATATGCAAATATTCTAGAATCTCTGTACATAACAGAATGTGTAAGAGAAATGACAAGTGTCATGCATTGTATGGACACTTCCTTAGAGTCTGTTAGAGAATCCTTCTATAAAGGTGTACACCTACAGTAGTGGAAATCAATGAGAAAACAATAGAATGTTGCAGTGAGCCTTTTCACTCTGCTTTTGTTTCAATACTGTGTTATGGGAGAGATCCACCATAGCTAACGCCTGCGATCAAGATCTTCTTGACTTACTCGTACTCTATTGTTCGAGTTCTTTTATTTCGATCCAAACCATAATCTTTCCTTTCCAGGTAATAACTGTGATTCTGGGTTTTTCTTTTTTGGTTTTCATATTCTAATTCTTTTTAAGTTTTTTTTTTTTTTTCGTTTTACTGTAATTTTTAACTTTTTTATTTTTTTATACATAGGGTTGGGTGATTCGATCCTTGGTTCTCTTAGTGAGAAACCAAGATGTTGCCAATTGATCCAAAGGATCTTGGCGTAATTTTTAACTTTTAATTTCCTGGGAAGAGTATGATTTTGGTAGAATTTCTTGAATTCTTGTGGATATCCCGATTCTTAATCTTGGTTTTTGATGGCCTTTGTGGATATATTTTAGGCTACATTTGACTTGAATTTGTTACAGCGTATACCATTCGAATCTTTCATGCTTATAATTTTCCCTTTTGTTTATAGATTTTGATTACAAGGAAGATATATCAGTGGTTCAAAGGTTTATCGAAAGTTGTGAATAATTTGACAGTTTAGTTCTTGCAAATTAAGCAATTCCCTTTTGTGGGAAGCCCAAGGGAGGATTATTTTGGAGCTCTTATATAAAAAGATCTATATGTTTTGGAGATATGGAGCATTTTCCTGTTGAAGTTATTGGAAGCATACTATCTAGGCTCGGAGCTGCCCGAGATGTGGTAATAGCTTCTGCAACTTGTTCAAAATGGCGAGAAGCTTACTGCAAACATCTTCACACACTTTCATTCAATTCCAATGATTGGCCTGTTTATCGTGATTTGCCAAAGAGTGATCTAGAAATCTTGATAACTCAAACGATATTTCAAACAACGGGATTAGAAGTACTATATATTCTGATGGATTCTGTTGAGTTCTCGGCTTCCACCGTCATTTCTTGGCTCATGTATACTAGGGAAAAATTGCGGCGATTGTTCTATAATGTTCGAACTACTCCAAGTGTTAACATACTTGAAATATTTGGAAGGCTAAAGTTGAAAACGTTGGTCATGGCACATAATTCCATTAGTGGGGCTTTTAAAAGCTTTCCTTGTTTGAAATGCCTATCTTTAAGCTCTGTCAGTATTTCAGCATTGGATTTAAGTCTTCTGATCATTGCCTGCCGGAAAATTGAAGCCTTGGAGCTTGTCGATCTAGAGATTGCAATGTCAGATGCACAAGTGACAGTTGAGCTGACCAGTCCCACATTGAAGAGTCTTTATGTTGAAGCAATCAATTTGTATAAGTTTATGTTGGAGGCAGATAGAATTGAGTTTTTGCACTTCAAAGATTGTGCCCTTGAGGAATTCGAATTTTTCGGAAGGGGGACATTGAAGCAGTTGAACACTAATGATGTTAGTGTGCTAGACCTTCATATTGCTGAGAGTGCAGAAAATCTTGAGACTGTAGATATCAGAAACTTCACAATAATGTGCCCAATGTTCTACAAGATGATTTCAAGATCGTCAAAATTAAGAAGACTTCGCCTTTGGGATATGGTGCTTTATGGGGAAGATAAGATTGTGGATTTGGAAACAATTGCTGTTTTTTTCCCACAGCTGACCCACCTTTCACTATGCCATGATTTAAACGATGAAGTGGTTCATTATAGTCTGCAAGGGTCTTCGCAGTTGGTGAATGTGACTGTGTTGGAGCTTGGTTGGACTGTAATTAATGGTTTCTTCTCACGTTGGGTTGAGGGAATGCTAAGACGATGCCCGAATCTTAAGAAGCTGGTCATTCGTGGGGTTATTCCAGAGGTCAAAATCCTTGAGAAATGCCAGATGCTGGCTAATTTCATGTCGTCCATTGTTGAGCTCATGAGAAAATATATTCATTTGGAGGTGCAATTTGTTTATGAGTAGAACTCTGCAAAACTCCACGGTTGGAAATCCATTTTTGGCTCAATTCTGTCATGTACAGGGTCTATAGGCACCTGTATAGGTACATTTTACATCATGTAGAGACTGATCATGTTAACGAAAAATGACGACAATTAATACAATCTCTTCTTGCATTTGATTAATTTTGTAGTTTCTCAGCAAACAGACACCTCTGTTTCCCCCTCTTTCTCTCTCTCAAGCCCGCATGCACACACACATGGGTGTGTGTGCACGTGGGTGTCAGCACACTCACAAGCAGCCACTCGTCCTCTTTACTGGTTTGCCCGCTGTTTGATCCTTTTCATATGTGATGTTGCTCCATGCATGTTCAAATGATGCTGATTATATTTCTCAGGTGTCTCTCTTACTTGATAATGAGTTTTTCTAATCTTTGCATGAAAATGCAGATTTAATCATTAAAACTACTTATGTTTTAGTTATTAGAACTGCATACAACTGTTTATATCTGATTCAATTTACATTCATATCAGGGAATATATGAAGCTCCTGATCTGAATTATTTTAACACCAGTATAACTGGCATGCAATTTCCTAAAGTGGCTTGACTCGGACACTACTTTGCCATCATTGTTAATTTCTTATGTCCCTCATTTCCAGTTTCATATTTCCAACTACTTTGTGAAATCTATCATTTTTGCATGAAGATGTGAAGCACACTCTTGCTTCCTGCAGACAGCATGAGTCATAGGGCTGAGAAAACAACAGCTGAGACATATAGCTGAGTAAACACTGCCTGACCCATCCGACCCAACATATTGCATGGTCCCCATCTGTTTGGCTTTAGGGGGCTGGACCAATCTACCGAACCCATTGGTTCCCATGTAAATCCATTACCTTCAGTTTTGCTAAATATTTTCCTCCACCATTGGTTCCGTTCGGTCAAACAATATCGAAAAAGTGCACATTATATATTATAAAAAAACTCTATAGGAAACCGGCGTGGGGAACTGCTGGGAAACCACATTCCACGTGGCAAAAAGAATACGACGCCGTTTTATATTTTTGTTAGTCTTCCCCTTTTTATTTTCATCTGAGTTTTTCCCCGTCTTTTTCATCTTCCCTCCGTCTTCCCCTTCCCCATTTCCAGACCTCCGTCTCGGAGCGTCCATGGCTAAAAACTATTCTTTAGCCACCAAATCCAAATGGGTGTAAAAACAAATGTGTCAAAGAGAACAGAAAAGAGAGAGAGAGATCCACTCAGGGCTTTTTTGCTTAGCGAGTGCAATGGAACTAAGACAAAACTGATGCCCAAAAAAAAAAAAAGAGTCAAATTGTCAATGACGGTAAAAAGTAGAAAGAGAAGAAAGCTAATGGAAGATAGAAGCAAAAGCAAGAGTTTGAAAGAGAAGTTTAGAGAGAGAGAGAGA
>QEOT01009250.1:26047-94922 GCA_003123785.1 Pterocarya stenoptera | reverse complement strand
CGTGCGTGTGGCTGGGCGCATGGCCATGCGGCCAGGATGGGGGCGCAGGGCCACGCGGGCTGTAGGGGCGTGCGGGGCCATGTGGCCTGAGGGGGCATGCGGGGCGTGCGGGGCATGCGGGGCCATGCGGCCTGAGTGGGCGTGCGGGGCCACGCGGCCTGATGAGTGGCGCAGGGCCATGCGGCCTGCGTGCCTGCCGAAGGCCACGCGGTCTGCGTGCCTGCGCAAAGCCACGCGGCCTGCGTGCCTTGCGCGGCCTGCGTGCCTGCGCAAGGCCATGCGGCCTGAGCGCATGCGCAGGGCCACGCGGCGCCGAGGCATGCGCATGGGCATGCGCATGCCAGGCCGTGTGCTGGCCCTCTCTACGCCACTAACCTCGCTGGGACCGAGGCGTGGCGCGCGCACGGCTTGCATGCTGGGCGCCCCGTGTGTGACAAGCCACGGGCCAAGGCATGCTCGTGGCATGATCAAGGGGCATGTCCCGGACATGGCTAGGACATGTGCCGTGGTTTTAGAGGCCGCCTTACGTGGGGGTCTAACACAGAGACACTTCATGCAGTTGCTCAGCCTGTGCCATTGGGGGAAGGATTGGATAAGCAACTCGGCATTAAAAGCTTCATTAAGTATTTCTACATAGAGCGCACTGACTTTACTGCCCATCTTCATAATTATTTATTATTATTATTTCTTCCAATTTTTTCTTGACCTTAAGATTATATTTAGATATTGAGTTGAATTCAGTTAAGTTAAGTTCTTTATAAATAGTAATGAGTTAAGTAATAAAAGAAGTTATATGGAATCCATTTAAACTGATCGAGAGTTTAAAGTGTGTTTAGATGTTAAGATGAATTTAATACTTTTATGAAAAATTAAAAAAGGTTGTGGATCTCATGCATAAAGATGTTTTAAGTTGAAAAAAATTATGGATCCCACGTGTAAGAAGGTTTTGAGTTGGGATGAGTTTAGTAATTTGAAAGTTGAGTGTTTTGATATTAGACTCAGCTTAAAATTAAACTGAGTTCATCAACCAAACAGAGGTTAAACCTTTTTCTTCAGCTGCAAATTATAGAAGCTATAGCCTCTATATAAGCTGCAAATTACAGAAGCCATATACATAACATAAAAGAATTGGTTAAAAGATGAGGATCAAAATTCAAAATTCTTTCACACTAGCTTAAAGGCTAAGAAGCAGAACCGGGTGAAGGATATGTGTTTGGTTGATAGTACTTTCTTAAGTACTCTTGTTGATATTCACCATGCTGTTGTTGAGTATTTTTATCAATTTTTGGAGAATAGTAGTAGTCATGATTTGCCTAGTTTAAGCAACCTTGTCTCTCATGTGATATCCGTTGCTGATAATCTACTTATTTGTAAAGATCATTCTCTTGAAGAAGTTAAAGATGCTCTTTTTAGTATTTTTGTTGAGAGTAGTCTTGGTCCGGATGGTTTTGGGTCGGATTTTTTCAGTTTTGTTAGTATTTAGTCAAGGAGGATTTATTGAAAGCTACTTCTGAGTTCTTTAAAAAAAAAATCCCTCTCTAGGTTCTTTACTGCGTCCTATAATGTTTTGATTCCTAGGGTGATGAACCCTAATGACTTTGATAAATTTAGGCCTATAAGTTTTTTATAAGATATGTGCTTAAATTATTGTGGTCTGTATGACGAACATGCTTTTAAAGATGATTTCACAAGAGCAAGGGGCATTTATTCCTGGACGCAATATTTTTGAGAATATAGGTTTAACTCAAGAGCTTGTTCATTCTATTCACAAAAAATCTAATGGGGCTCACGTTTTGATTAAGTTGGATATGTCTAAGGCCTATGATAGAGTGGATTGGAATTTCCTGTTACATGTTTTGAAGGTCTTTGGCTTTTCCGCTCAAGTTTGTGCTTTGATTAGAACGTGTATTTATTCGCCGTGGTTTTCTGTCATGGTGAATGTCACTCCTATAGGTTTTTTTAAAGGGGAACATGGTCTGTGGCAAGGTGACCCCCTTTCACCCTATCTGTTCATTGTTATGCAAGAGGTTTTCTCTCGCCTGCTTAAGAAATCATTCGAGAATAAAAAAGTTGGGCAGTTTATTCAAGCTCGAGGTACCCCTCTTGTTTTTCATCTTATGTGTGCTGATGATATTATTATTTTTGCTAATGGTTGTCAGAGATCTATGAAAGCTTTGATGTAGGTGTTGAATTTTTATGAAGAATGGACGGGACGGGTTCTTAATAAAGACAAAAGTGCTATTTAGTCTTCTAAACATATCCCTATCTCTAGAAAATACTCTATTCTTCGCTTTACTGGTTATACTGAAGGGTCTTTTTCTTTTAAATATTTGGGAGTGCCCATTGTGATTGGTAGACTAAAGGCGTGTAATTTTGTTGATTTAATTGGTAAATTCAAAAAGAAAATTGTAGGTTCGAATACGAAATTACTTTCTGCTGGTGGTAGAATTATTTTGTTGCATCATGTTTTGTCTAGTATGGTCACTTATCTTTTAGCTGTCTTATATATTCCTAAAGTCGTGATTAAGTCGCTAAATAGGCTTATGAGTTCTTTCTTTTGAGGTGATTTTGAAGGAAAAGGTAAAACAAAATGGGTGGCTTGGAATAATATTTGTAGACCTACGGTAGAAGGCGAGTTGGGCATTAGGGATTTTGGGGATATTCAACGGACCTTACATATGAAACTTGATTGGCGCTTGATCTCTAGTAAATCTTTATGGGTGGATTTTTTTTGTTACAGATATGTTAGGGGTAACCATTTATTTCTATTGGAGTCTAACAAGAGTACTCGATTTTGGAAATCTATTGTTAAATGTATTCCGGAGGTCTTAGCTAATTCTAAGTGGCTAGAGCGTGAGGGTAACATTTCTTTTTGGTATGACAATTGGGAGGATGGTGGTCCCCTAAAAGATTAGCATCCGGGCAATTAACCATAAAAACTGTGAAACTCCCTACTAAGGATATTGATATTGTAAAGAGGCTGGATATCCCGGTGATTTTACCTAAACCTAAGAAAGTATTTGTGGTGAAACGGATTCGGTCACAGCAGAACTAGATGAAACTTAATAAGGATGGTAGCAGCTTGGATAATCTTGGGGTCGGCATGAATTAAGGGATTATTCATAATGATGGTAGGAACTTTTGTGCGGCTTTTGCTATCTTCTTAGGACATGGTTCTAACAATTTTGCTGAAATGAGAAGTCTGCTTCAAACTGTTAGGAGGTGCTGTCAGTTTAGTTTTTATCAAGTTCATATTAAGACAAACTCTCAAATTCTTATTACATGGCTTACTAGGGGAAAATGTAATATTTTGTATCTTGAGGATTATTGGGACGAGTTTCAGATCTGCCTGGGAAGCATGGATAATAGAGTTAGTCGTGTGTTTCATGAAGGAAATGGTGTGACTGATTTTTTAGCTAAGCAGGGAGCTAATGGTTTAAACATGGATTAGATTAAAGACAGAGATATTTTGCCCAATAAGTTGTGAGGTCCTAGTAAATCACTTGGTGACACGCTCGGTGGAGTCTCGTAGGAGCACGGCTACCCGCTCAGCGAGGTCCCAGGATTACTGGTGACGTGCGTTGAGAATAGCCAGCGGGCCCGAGCGACGGCTCGGGACCCGTGCTTTTTACTTCGTGGGCTGGCTGGGGCCAACACGTTCGGTTCTGCACCATAGTACGAAGCTCGGCAGAGTCCCAATAAATCACTTGGTGACACGCTCGGTAGAGTCTCGTGGGAGCACGGCGACCCGCTCAGCAAGGTCCCAAGATTACTGGTGACGTGCGTTGAGAATAGCCAGCAGGCCCGAGCGACGGCTCGAGACCCGTGCTTATGACTTCGTGGGCTGGCTGGGGCCAACGCGTTCGGTTCTGCTAGGTCGAATGGTTCTTGACCTTTCGCTCCTAACGGTTCGTTCTCATAATAAAAATAACTTTGTTAGTAGAAACTGAATTTTTACAAAAATTTTGTAAGTAACGAACCTGAAGTTGTAGTCAGGGAGAATCTGTGCTAACATGTGCAATAGAGCAGGAAATCCGAGCCGAGCATAAAAACTGAGCCGAGCATGAAGGCAATGTCGTTTGAGTGTCAAGCAAGTTGTGCAACTTTCTCTAGTACATAATAGATGTAACCGTGTGATGGTTTCCAAGTAGGCGCTTTGTGTAATGATGTGTATGCTCTCGTGTTGTAATTTCTGGACAATAATTTTTCTAAGCTGAAGAATCCGTGCATATATTATCAAGTTGGGGCAATCCGTGTACATAGTTGCCAAACTGAGTAGTTTGCGCGTGTTGTTGGTCGAACTGAATTGTTCGTGCATGTAGTTTCCAAGCAATGATTTTCCAACATGAATTTCTGAGCTGAGTAGGTAGTTTGTTGAACGGAGAAACCAATTGAAGGAGCCGAAGTTGAAACCGGACTGGAGACCACTCGTGTGGTTTGCCTGGAGGATTTCCCTTCTTTTTCTTTTTCTTTTTCTTTTTTTTTTCTTTCTTCCTTTTTTTTTTTTTATACGAGGGTGAGTTCCTGAGCTCTACGTACGTAATTTTACCGAGCGAGTTTCCGAGCGAGAATCTGTACATGTCGGGTTGGGTTTCTGAGCTATTGACCTTCGAGCAAGTGGTGCCAATCTGGTTTTCTCCGAGCAAGTAGTGCTGAGCTGGTTCCCGAGCTGTTTGAACGGGCATGCTCATACACTGTGCGGGTCGGGAAAGTGCATGCTCAGAGAAATGCATACTCATATGCTGAGTGAGCTGAGGAACCGAGCGAGAGTTTTGTACATGCCGAGCCGGAGACCTAGCTGTGCATGCATGTACGTTCCTGGGTTGTGCAGTGCATGTTCGTTGAACGTGCATGCTCATATGCCGAACGAGTTTCCGAGCAAGAGTTTTGTACATGCGGAGCCGGAGACCGAGCTGTGCATGCATGTACGTTCCCGAGCTGTGTAGTGCATGTTCAACATGCATGCTCAGCCATTGTGCAGGTCGGAGAAGTGCCCTAAGGGTGGCAGACCGTGCCGGCGAGTCGCCTAGTGTTCGCCGATAGTCTGGTGAGGAGGTGCCAGGACTGGGCTTCGGCGTTTTCCTCCGCAAGCTTAGCCGTGCGGCTGGCTGTTTTTGACAAGGTCACTTCCTAGGGATGAGGGGCGGCTGATGATGCTCCGACAGTGACAGACGGTGCCGGCGAGCCACATGGTGGACACTGGCCCCCTCTGCTGTCGCATAGCTACTGGGCTATCGCGTGATCTTCGTGCGCATGGGATAGGCTGTTCACGACCCCCTTGGTGGTGGCCATCGCTCTGGAGACCGATGGCGGTCACGGTGGCGATCGCCGACGGGTGACTGGGCTCGTGGCTTGGCGCCACGAGCTCTGGGTGCACGGGAGGCTAGGCCCCGTGCACGGTGGCCTAGCATCGTGAGCACCGTGCTTGGTTCCCGACGATGGCAGCTGGCTGGTTGGAGACAGAAACTTCCAGTGGCTTTGGTGATGGCCACCGGAAGGCTTGGTGGACTCACGGCTGGCAACCGTGAGCCATTCAGTCCTTGCAGGATGAAATCCCATGGTAGTCGCCATGCACGACGTGCACGGCCGTTGTGTTAGGGACCCCGGTCAAGTCCCTAAACACTATGTCCTCCTCGGCTATGTTCTCCTTAGGTTGACCGAATTCTAGCTCCTCTCTTGCTTGGTTCACGATCAATGGTGGCTATGGTGGCAATTTGGGCAAGGTGAGGTTAGGTGTTTAGGCTAGGATTGGATGGATGGAAGATGAAAATGGCTAAGTGTTTGGGCTCACAATGGGTGAGGGTGCACGGCACTATGGTGGGCCTAGGGTGGCGCCACCTAGGACCTTGGATTAGGGTTTGGATGGGGTGTGGTTCGGCTAGGGTTTGTGTGTAAGGCTTAAGGCTAGGTCAAAGAATGGTGGGCAGCACTAGCTTGGCCGAACTAGGGTTGGAGTGTTTTTAGGAAGTTTCCTAAAAATAAGGGATTGGATTGTGGTTGGATAGGTGGCCGGCCAAGGATAAGGAAAGAGTCAACTAGGGTTTCCAAATGAGGAAACCCTATTATGGCAAGTGTGAGAATCGGCCAAGACACTCCAATATGAAAGGTGTTGGCCGAATTACACTATGATGGATAAGGCAAGTATATTCGGCTAGGGCTAGGTGAAAGGATGTGGTTCACTTATGGAAAGTTGACAAACAAAGGTGTTGGCCGAAAATGGGTTTGGAATGGATTGAAGTGGCCGAACTTGAGATGAACACAAGAACACAATATGAACACCAAGAACAATGGGGTACTCGGCCAAGCAAAGAACAATTCAACAATGAATCACAAAGTGCACCAAGATAGAAATAAACCTCATATATTGATCAAGAACAAAAGATAAAGATAATCAACTTTGATTCAATAAATTGCACCAAGTTGATCAACAAGATAAATGGATTATTCCAATTCAATGAATTGCATGGAGTAATCCTCTCTATGGGATTCAATGAATTGCACCCAAAGAGCTCAAATGTCTAGCACCGAAAATGATCTCTCAACAATGTCCTCACTCACTCAATTTGTCAAAAGATCTCTAAGAAATGACTAAGGGTCCTATTTATAAGGTTACAACTTGGAAACCCCAATAGGTCCCTTTGCAATAAAAGAAATAAATAAATAAAATAAATAAAAGAAATAAGATAGAGGAATGGGCCACATGGCCGTGGCATGCATGAGCCATGGGTCGGCTAGGTGGGTGCATGGTGGTCCACGGTCCGGTCCATGGCTAGGTGGCTCGGCATGGCTAGCTATGGTGCATGGCATGGTGCCATGCATGGGCCGGCTGGTGGGCATGGCATGGAGCCATGTTCGGCCTGCTGGTGGCTAGCCATGTGAGCTGGCTGCAAGGCATAGGCTGGAGCCATGCGCTGGATGGCATGCCTGGTGGGCATGCCACTGACCTGCTCTGCATGGCACGGGCTGGAGCCGTGCGCTGGATGGCACGGGCTGGGCCCGTGCGCTGGATGGCATGCCTGGAAGGCATGCCACTAACCTCGCTAGTGTGCGGCAGGAGGGCCACGCGGCTGAAGGCATGACTGGCTACATGGGCGCACGCATGGGCGTGCTGCCAGGATGGGGGCGCAGGGCCACGCCGGCGGCATGGGGGCGCAGGGCCATGCGGATGGCATGGGGGCGCAGGGCCACGCGGCCTATGTGCGTGCACTGGGCCGTGTGGGCTGCATGCGTGCGCAGGGCCACTCCTGCGTGCGTGCGCATGGCCGTGTGGGCCGCGTGCGTGCGCAGGGCCACGCGGTGTGCTAGCATGCGCATGGGCGTGCGCATGCCTGGCCGTGCGCTGGGTTGCGCATGGCCACTAACCTCGCTACGTCCGAGGCGTGGCGCGCGCAAGTGCGTGCGCATGGCCTGCATGCTGGGTGCCCCGTGCGTGTCAAGGCACGGGCCAAGGCATGCATGTGGCCGGTCCATGGGCATGCTGGGTGCCCCGTATGTGACAAGACACGGGCCAAGGCATGCTCGTGGCATGATCAAGGGACATCTCCCGGACATGGGTAGGACATGTGCCATGGTTTTAGAGGCCGCCTTACGTGGGGGTCTAACACGTTGCCTCCGCTGACTACTGCGACCGCGGTAGAAAAAGCCGGTGGTTGGCATGGTGGCTCGGAGGAATCGCCGTCGGCTCTTGGCCGCAGGCGGGGTGGTGTCGCTCGGGTGCACGTCCAGTGCACCCGTTGAGACCCATGCAGGGCACGTACAGTGTGTACGTACGTGGCACTGTGCACTTGTACAGTGCCGTGCAGTACAGACCCAGCCCAATGTTTTGCTGGGCAATGTTCGGTTTGGACGTTCAGAATTGTCCACACGTACATGTGCTTAAACCATATACACGAGCTTGGAAAGTAAGTGGCTTGGTTACTTTGGTTGCAAGTGTTGTGTGCTACTGTGCACTTAAGTGTATTGTAGACCACCTTGTAATATCCGGACAACGTGATTTTTACGCATTCGGATTTTACGAGGTGCCTTTGCCCAAGTACATGGAGTTCGGCTCTCCACCTGGGCATGTAAAAATTTATTTGCCCCTTTAAAAATGTAAAAATTCAAAAAGTTGATAATACTTATCTGGAGGATGCTTTTTTTTTTTTTTCACTATTGAGAATTTGTTCAGCATAGCAAAGAGATCATCACCCTTCCATCAAAGCTCTATTCGTCAGCTCTTCCTTCCTTCACTTCAGTTTATTTTTCTTCACATCGCAAGTTCTGATAGCTTGTCATTGCCGGCCTACAAAGGACACGCTAGTTATGGGATAACAGAGATTTCACAGACGGCGCCACTGTTGATGTCGTGTTTTGCGGGCATGGGCAAATCTCTGCAGTCAGTGCCGCGATGTGAAGAATTTGGGGTCCCTGGCGGTGTTTAGGTACGGCTGTACGGTGGCGATTCGTACGTTCACGGTGACGAGTAGAAAATGAATGCAGTAAAAAGGTTGACACCAAGATTTACGTGGTTCAGCAATATGCCTACGTCCACGGGGGTTTTGGGAGGGAAATCTCGTCTATAATATATCTGTTTACAATCACTCATGAAACCTCATATCTCACTGTACAAAGAAAGTTAGAGCTCTCGTCAATCTTCTATCCTCTACTCTTCCGTGTATGATCTTTGTTCATCCCAATTCCTTCCTTTTTTTCTCTATCCATCTCTCAATTAGTTCTTCTTCTTCCATTATAAGTTAATCCTTCTGTCATTTGTCCTCTTTCCTTTATATATTTGTCTGACCTTTCACTATACATGCCAGCCTGTTATGAGGTAGCTGGTCTCCTTTGCGTGATCTATTTTACTTTCTTCTCCTGACCTCTTGATATATAAACCCCTCCATATTTTCTTAATTATTTCTGATATTTGTAGCCTCTATTGTTCTTTTATTTTCTTTTTATCTCTTATAATATTTTAATGAGTTGGACCCAATTTATGGGCCAGGAATTTTTCTCTCCTCACAAGTGTTTTCAACGTGAGATTGCAAATATTATGTTATCCTTCAAATATCAAGACTGTAAAAAGAGAGTACCCGAGAATCGTCGAAGAATGTGGCCGTAAGGTTTGTGCTTGGACCAACGATGTGGCGGGACAAAGATGATGTGGACAAGGCAATCTAAGCAGAATAGGCCATAGCTCTTTTACATGTCTCCTAGGATCTAGGCTACTCGTTGTACATTGAACCTACTAAACTCGAGACATTATTTATTAGGAAAAACCTTCTTTACCGCCGTCATATTTGACCAATCTAGTTGACTGCTGTTAATTTTTTTTTTCTTAGCGTTTAAGAAAGTAATTTAAATATATATATTTTTATTTTTAAAAATATTTAAAAAATGAAAAAAAAAATGCATGTAGTCATGTATATAGTAAAACCATATTACGCTCTTACTATTGTATTAAACAAAAATAATACTAAAAGTATTGTAAATACAATATATATCATTTTTAAAAAAAGAATAAAATTTATTATTCAAAGATTAATTAATTTTTATGTAAATATCGTATCTATAACTGGCAAATATAATGAGTAATGCTGCAAAACATGACATGCACAATTAGGACTAAAAAATTAGGACTAAGCTATCCACAATAAAAAAGAGAGAAGTGTTGATATGATCGGACGGTGATAAAGAAGGGAGAATCTCGTCATTGTTGTCTCAATTCTAGCCCCTTCATAAAATTCGGCTGGTCTTTTTATACGTGGGCAAGTTTCCTTTCCAATTTTTTTTTTTCCCAAAATATATTATTTTGTATTATTTATGTTTTTATTTTACTTTAGGGTAGTGACCGCCTTAATATAAAATAAGCCATTTTTGCATCACTCTGGGTTATCTCGGTTATCTCGTCCTAGCAATCCCTTCCCCTGCCTTCCTGCAAAGAAACACACACTGTTTTTACCCTAATAATCTTCGGCGGCGATTTCTTTTTCAGTTTTCTTCCTCAGAAGGTTTTGAGTTCGAAGCTCCGCTAAAGATTTTCTTTTTCTTTTTATTTGTGATTTTCTATTTTCTGTCCTCTGTACTGGTGGATTCTCAGCTTGCTCTGTTTGTTTGGCTAATATTTGTTTTCTTGTGTTTCTAGATTCAATCTTGGAAGGTTTTGATTCGTTCTTACAGAACTGTAAAGGCTGGCTATCGATAATCAACAGCAGCAGCAGAATATCACTGGGTTTGTCTGGGCCAATCATAAGAAAGTCATGGTATTTGTCTCCTCTGTTTCTTGGTTTTCTGTTCTTCCTTTTTAACACTTTCATCTTCTCCTGATTACTATCATGTTGAATTATCAGGTGAGTCCGTTAGGCCGAATGGGGAACGATGAATTGAATCCACCATGGCTAATACCAATGCTGAGAGCAAGTTACTTCATTCCCTGCTCCATTCATAGAGATTCCCATAAAACCGAATGCAACATGTTCTGTTTAGATTGCATGGGAAATGCTCTATGTTCTTATTGTTTGATCGATCACAAAGACCACCGCGTCGTTCAGGTTTTTTAATTCTTATTTTTGTTTCTCTGATTCTTTTCATACGGAGAACATGTTTTCTTTTCTTTAGCTGGAATATGTTTGTAAAAGTCCATCTGTTTGGTTGGCTGTAGATAAGACGGTCCTCGTACCACAACGTGGTGAGGGTTATTGAGATTCAGAAGTACATCGACATATCTTGTGTTCAGACCTACGTTATCAACAGCGCAAAGATTGTATTCCTGAATGAGCGGCCACAGCCTAGGCCCGGAAAGGGTGTCACCAATACATGTGAGATTTGTTGCAGAAGCCTCCTTGATTCCTTCAGATTTTGCTCCTTGGGTTGCAAGGTGATTCTCTTTTAATAACCTTTTCACATCGTACCTCACTTTTGTCTGCGTTTTGTGAAAGCCCCCAAATCATGTATTTGCCTTACTTTGCTTGGATTCCTTGTTTTCAGCATCCACAAGTCATTTCTCATTTGTAATTTGAAGTTCCCAAGGCGACAGCACAACTTAGAATAATAATTTGTTTGCTGAGATTGGTTGATGCCCTGTTTTCTCACGTGCTTTGTTTCTTTCATCGTCTTCGTACTTTTGGTCGGTTAAAATGCCCTTACCATTCTGCCATTGTCTGTTTAGCTTGGGGCAATGAAGCGTGGTGAACCAGAGCTCACGTTTACGCTGAGAGTGAAGCACAATAGGGAATCCTTCAATGGTGGGTCAGAATCAGAGGAGTCGACAACCCCAAAGAAGATTCGGAAGAAGAATACCTTCAGCCGCATGATGATGATGGATAGCCCTGCAATTTCAGCCGCTGCTCACTTCTATTATGGAGGAGAGGGATCTTCTTGCTCGGGAGATGAGTCCACTACAACCATTTCTCCGGAAACTCCTCCCATTTTGAACCACTGCAATGCCAGTAGAAGAAAGGGCGTTCCCCATCGAGCCCCACCATTTTGAGACTATTAAGACTTGGTTGTGTATTTACTAGATAAGAAAGGAATGTTCTTGTTTGGTTGTGAAGTAAGGAAAGGGTCCCTTCATATACATATCGGGTAATTTACTTGTGGGATTTCTCTCAAAAACTAGAAATTCTAGGATGTCCATTAAATGCCTATCATCAGGCTATCCTTGTACAGATGATTACATATTTGGGCTTTGGTGTATGTAAAGATGTAGCGGCATCCTCATGGAATATGTACACAACATATTTGGTGCATATGAATATAGTTTGTTTTTTTCCTTTCAAGTTATATTCTTTGTATATCGGATTTATCTCACATGCTTTGCATGTCGTGTCGTGTTTGTGTTGAGAAATTTGTTATATTAAAAAAAAAAACTCTATTTGTAAGTGTCTTTATTAACACCATCGATTGTAGAAATCTTTCACATCAGCTACCATAAAAGGTCTTACAATAGGTGATGGATTTCCATACCAACTTGTAACTGTAGTAGAATTCTAAGGACTCGTTTGGATGATGAGATGAGATAGTTTTAGATAAGTTGAATAAAATATTATTAGAATATTATTTTTTAATATCATTATTATTTTAAGATTTGAAAAAGTTGAATTGTTTATTATATTTTATATGAAAATCTGAAATAGTTATAATGATGAGATAAGATTATATGAGATGGATTGAGAGTGTTTCTATATCCAAACAGAGCCTAAAAATAAAACTCAGAGACGAACTTACGTATGGATTTGTGGAACCAATGTAAAAGGTGCACTAAAGTAACAAAACGACTGGGTTTTTGTTGTATTTTTTAATCTTTAATATTGCATTGAAGTTATTTTTAGACATGAGAACTAAGCATAGTAGTAGAAAAGTATCATGTTTATATGGAGGGTTCATATTCTTGGTCATAAAGCAGACCAGTACTTTTGGTTAATGTAGGGAACGATTCAGTGGCATGAGAATACAATCATGCCTAATTGTTTAAAAGGGGAAGGACCCATTTGAAAGTTGAAACCAAGTTGGCACCTATATATCATAGAATTTTATATTCCTTTTTTGTTTTGTAGATAAGAACGATTAGTGACTCTCGATTTGATATTATTGTGCCGATTACTCATGCACTCAGAAGAAAAGGATGATGATGTGGTCAATTTAAGGTGATGATGCACTCAGAACCACATCCATCGTCCCCAAGTGGTTTGAATTGAAAGATAGGTAGGTTCTTTTGATCAACCAATTATATTTTATTGATATTATTAGATCATGATTTAAAAATTGATGTCATTTGATTAGTGCATGAGGTTCTTAATTAATTATGTTGCCTACATAGCACGTGGATTTCATACATGTGCCCTCATGAATTCATAACTCTAGCTATCACTCTCGAGCCATTCCTGTTGCACTATAAGAAAATTATTTATTTATGACCAGTTATTTTTAACAAAAAATTATTTTTAACTAAAATGAATCTGTTTTCATTATAAATAATTATTTTTATTATAAAAAAATCATAAATATCCTTTTTTTATTGTAGTGCCAATACAATTATTTAATGATAAAGAATTAGAATATTTTTGTTTTCCCTAAACGAGAGAACATGGAGGCAATAGAAATGAAAGAGATGATCTCTAATATAACGTTTAAAAATAGACGATGGCAATATCTTTCTAGTTTCTACTAGTTGCAGCTTCTAATTGTCACTATTCAATCCATTTTAGGGGTGCACTAATATTGTCATTGTAATTCGAATTTTTGTGTAGGCCGGTTCTCCGTAGCACTGTTTTTCATACCGTACTGTACCAGTTACTATGACTAATATTTGCCGTACCAGTTACTACATGTATTTTGTACCGACCTAAATACCGGTCGATATTTCAACTTTTAGTTTTTTTTTTTCAAACTACAAACTCATTTTTTGACTTCTAATTCAGACTAAATTATTTATAAATTATATATGTATTTATATATAATTTATTCATATATAAACTATTAATTTAGAATATAATTTATATATATTTATATATAATTTATTTATATATCAACTATTTCGAAACAGTACATGAAACGATATTAGTATCGAAATATTTCGTTTTAGTACCTTGACCGATACGACATCTGGTACGATATTCAAAACATTGCTCTATAGTCCATCATTTCCTTTGTCCGATCTCTTATTAATTACCTTAATGCATCTTAATTTGATTGAGAAAAAGAATATGTATTGATACACCTCGATTAATTTAGGCCATGTTACTTGAATAAAAGTTAAAATAATATTTTTAAATATTATTATTGTTTTAAAATTTTAAAAAATAAATTATTTATTATATTTTATATAAAAATTTAAAAAAATTATAATACGAGAAGATGAAACACTTAATTTTTATATATGCAAACGGAAGTCAATACAAGGGAAGTCAATATCATGCAAAGTTTGGGAGAGACGTACGTAAACTCCACAAAATTGGCATTGAAAATTTGAAACAAAACAAGTACATCTCCCAGATATGATATATATTTTATGGAAAATTTAATATATCATATTATCATCTTTGATATATTTATCATCATTAAATAATTATTTATTAATTTTTTTTTTATCATTTAATGTGATAAATGTGTCACATATTACTTAATAAAATGAAAATAAAATAGTAATATAGTGTATAATATTACTCTTGAATTATATATATATAACTAAGGTTGCGTGTCATTGCACTCTGACTCATCAGCTCCATTCTCCTCCATCCAACATATTTAGGCTCTCTCTTTCTTATCTTTTTTTCGTTTTTGGATAGTAAATTAAGGACGATAATATATAATTTGTTGAATTATTGGAGCCAAAAACAAAGGATAAAGTTATCTGCAACTCTTTAAACTCTCGGAAGTTGTGACGTAATTGACCTTTGCTGTTAGCATCATGCACCTCTTGCATGAAGTACTACTTCGTATGGGATGACGTTAATTGGGTGTGCCTACTTCACGAATAAAATTCAATTTAATTAATTAAAAGCTTGGTGGATGAAGGAGGGAGTGCCAGCTGCTTTGTCTGCTTCTGGCATGCATTGGAGGGTCCCGTCCTGACTCCTGAGTCACTGCTCCTCTGACGGACTGCCACGTATGATTCATCACCATTCTCTACTTTACACGTTACAGCCACCCTTCTTGATCTATATTCTGGAATTTTCTATCTTTTTGTTTCTTGAGCACCACTTCATTAATATTGCTTGAATTGAGGAGGAGGCCAAGCTTTAAGATTTGGAACGTAGTAGAGGGATACGGTACTGGGTGGGTACCACTGTGGATATATAATGGCCTCTTTTTTAAATAAATAATGAGAAATAATTTGTACAAAATTTAATAATAAAATCTATTCTTTAGTAATGAAATCTATTTTTTCATAAAATACTTACACAAAATTGATGTATTTAGACTTTATATCTATCACTACTCATATATAAATAAAATATCGAAGGTTTATAAAAAATAATCATAAAATATTAATAATAATAACATAACAAATAATAGTGTGAGAATATTTAAAAATATCTTGACATCCAAACTTAAGACTTCAAGAGAGTTGATGTGGCCAAGACTTTTAGGATGTAGCGTTGACGTGGCTGTCTTTTTGTCTGTTACATTTGCCTTATTTTTCTATTTAATTAATCTTCTATTTAAATTATCCATATAATAATTATTTAAAATATACACGATCCTCGTATTATTAATGTAAAATGTTTTTATTTTTTTTATAATAATAGTACGATTATCATAATAAGTGGCGTGTTACCAATTTGTAAATAAATCTACAATCTGCATAAGTCGATTATTGACTTGACAGTTTTCTTAAAAATTCCAACATATATATACACTTATGAATAATGTTACATATATTTGTGAAATATATAAGTGTTGTGCAGTCTCTTTAAAAAAAATTAGATCTATTATTAAAAAATTAATTTTCTTTCCACGTAAATTCTATATTTATTTACTTTTTTTAAAAATAATTACATAGCACTTATATATTTATGACTGTAACTATCATTTTTCATATATTTATTCTAATGAACTATTTGTTTTCCTACCATCTAAATTAGAATAATTAAAAATATAATATTATGACGTTCATGATTACGAAATAATGGTATATAAAAAAAAAATTATTTTATTTGAAAAGTTGGGCCCTTCTAGGTATATGGCATTAATCAAGGATCAATTTGAAAATTTTCTTTTTAAAAACTACTTTTTAACGAGTAATATTACCTGCAATCGTCGAGTATGCACAGTCATTTGAAAAAAAATAAGATTTATTATTAAAAAAATTAATTAATTTTTTTCATATAAATCTCTTATTTATTTACATTTTATAAAATAATTACGTAACACTTATAAATTCATAGACTATAAATATCATTTTCATGGTCATGGATTTTGATGAGGACGTGAAGAGCAGAGGTCGTCTAAAGTACGAATAACGGCCAACTTGACTTGCTTTCAGCATGTTGCAGGAGCACGAGAGTCCGGACGACCAAACAAACTTGTACACCAATCCGTGAATGAATGAATAAAATATCTGCCAAAGGATTTTGTTCTCATTGTTGAGTCATTAATGATCATATTGGCTGCTACTAGCTTACACAATCTCGTTACTCAAAGATCATGTGATATCGGGACAAATTTTTTTTGTAAAAATAAATTTATAAATTAGTAATTTTATGTGATGCGTTAAATTTATTTTACAATAAAAATAATTTACGATTTGATATACCACATTAAACTACGTAAATTTATAAGTTTATTATTCCATAATCCCTATATAATTAAAGTATTTCTCTTATTCAAATAGTAGCCATTTCTACTACCAAGCTACTATTTTTGTTTGTGCATCTTTACTTTCGAATCATGCTACTATTTATCTTAATTTTTATTATTTTTAATTACACATGTTGATAGAGTATATTTTAAGTGATTTTTTGTGCCAACTATTTAAATAATGGTCATTTACAGAAAAAATATTAAAAATGTCAAAATATAAGATAAGGAATAATATATATTACTCTAATATTTTTATCGGTAAATGTGATATATATAATTGTACACACTATTGACTAAGCTGCAATATAATAAGGTCGGAATAATAAAAGCCTTTTACACCATATAATAAAGAAAAAGGTTGATCAACACGGGTGATATATCCTGTTGAGGAAAGACACGGTAAAAGTTTGAAGACTTGAACTCCAAGCTACTTTGCTTTAAAAATCAGAGTAAAGTTGGTCGATGACGACTTCGACTGCGTCACGGCCAGGGCCACCCTTTTCGGTTTGAAAAATATTATTTTGGCAAACTCAATTATTACATCATGACTTGTTTTTACTTAATTGCTAAGAAAGTTGGTATTAATATATTGATATTTATTTTAAAATATAAAATAAATTAAAAAAATAAAAGTAACATTTTAGTCTAACAATCATTTTGAACGAATTAATCTGAACAGTAGAGTAACACCGCTCTTCTAGTTATTTGCCGCCACCAAACTTGTGTCGAGTAGTAACCATAGATTAAACTTGTACACAATTTTTTTTTAACACAGTTAGCATTACAAAATAATAATTTTTTCATTTTAATTCAAACACATTATTTAACAACTTTAAAAGTACTAAAAAACTATTTTGCTAACTTTAATATTGTGTTAAAATATATAAAAGTTGCAACCAAATCATTTTTCTATATTGATGAATATTGAGGGTGACCTAAATATTATTGTCTTTAATTTATTAACGATTGATTGATCGATATACTAACTTACTCGTGATGAGATGAGTTGAGATGAGTTAAGGTTAAAGTTAAAAAGTTGAATAAAATATTGTTAGAATATATATTTTTAATATTATTTTTATTTTGAGATTTAAAAAAATAAATTATTTATTTTATTTTGTATTGAAATTTAAAAAAATTGTAATGATTATATGAGATGAGATAAGATAAATTGAGAAGTGTTTTGAAAACAAACGAGGCCTACTTATGTGATAATTTCACTATTATTTACGGATTGTTTCACTATTATTTACATAATTATAAGATATTTCAAGTGTCCAAACGAGTCCAATGACAATAATTTAGAAATTCTTAGCAATAATATTGTATTTCAAAACTCTTCCCATGCCTATATTTAAAAGATTAATGGTATTCTAAACTGTAAAAATGTGGGCCCCATAGAAAAAGGGAGGTTTTCATATCTTTTAATGGTGTAGTCTATTTTTTTTTAATAAAAAATTTATACGAAACTTGACATTTAGAATTTGTATATATTATCTATTTATTTAATTTAAAAAAAAACAATTATAGAATTGATTAAAAGTTTGTTTAGTAATAATTGATGGCATGAGATTTGGGCGTTACATTTGTTAAGTGATTACATCAGAGCATACGCAAAGTTTTCGGTTTAAATGATAGGGTCGCAGTAAAGAAAGATACGCAGCACAAGTTTGATACTTGAACCCAAGAAAAACGGAGTCCTGAGTTCGTTGATGACGGCTTCGATTGCGTCATCATCCGCCTCCATCCTCAATTTGTTGCCTAGACATGAGACCTATTAATATAGTACAACTACTACTGGGTTCGTGTCTCAGAGGATTCTTGAACATTCCCGCTCATCCATTTTCCTAGTACGCATCTGTCTCTGCGCCTGTCTGTCTTCTGATACTCGCCACGACACACTAAAATGGGTGGTTGCATCTCGCAAGTGATGCTCACTGGGACACAGTCTTTACCTTCCAGTGATCATCCCACAGCTAAGATTGTCTCCGTCAACGGTGTCCTCCGGGAATATCCCGTCCCTTCATATGTCTCCAGGTCATCCAGGCCGAGAATTCCTTCTCCTCTTCTTCTTCTTCGTCGTCGTCCGTTTTCATCTGCAGTTCTGACAAATTGGGTTACGACGACTACATTCCGGCCTTGGATGCGGAGGACCAACTTCAGGCCGACCAGATCTACTTCGTGCTTCCCGCGTCTAAGCTTCGGCAGCCCTTAATTTCTTCCGATATGGCCGCCTTGGCCGTCAAAGCCGCCGTTGCTCTTCAGAAGTACGCCTCCAAAAACAGCGGTCTTCCACGGAAGAACAAGGCCCGTATATCTCCTGTTACTGTGGTTTATAAATCGGTTTCTTTCGAAAGTACTAAGATCAATCGGTTTGGGTATGAGCATAAACTCGAATCACAGAAGATCAATAACAGACGACCAGTTGTTGATGCCAAGCCGAGCAGCGGATTATCTCAAGGCGGGTCGATGTCTGCGAGGAAGTTGCAGAGATACCGTTCTAGAAGAACGAAGACGGCAGTTCGCTCCTTTAGACTCAGGTTGAGCACCATTTACGAAGGAACAACTGCTCTTTAGATTAAAATTATTTATTCCTTCACTATGATCAGTACGTATATAGTGCAGGTTCTGAGCCTCAGAAACTACCCCGCAGAAGAATCGTACTCTCCATCTCCATGTAAACAAAAAAATGGAGGTTGGGATTGTGTGCGTGATTTTTGTAGATATGTTAATGTAAAATCTGGGATTTTCGTGCAAATTGTAAATGTCGAACAGTAAGTGAAATCCCGGTTTTTTCGAGCTTCTCCTAATTGCCGGCCAAGTGCCAAATTGCCAATCTCGAAATTGAAAGAATACTGGAAATTACACGCACATTTGCAACGCGAGCATCAATTCCACTCGAGCTTCTCCACTGATCAGTAGTATGAACATAAAAATAAATTTACCTGATATTGCGAATTTCAAATGACGGGTAGAGAATGTTGTTACAGTATTCAAAAACTGAACCAATAATGTTGTGCATCACACTTGTTTGATGCAAGTTTCAATTATAGATGCCATGTGCTCTAATGACTTGTAACTTATGTCTTGGCAAGATACGAACGTGATTCGTTAATACGATTTGAGACTTTTACTTATAACAAGAAAGGGTAATTCGGAAAATCTAGTCAAGCTTAAGTTAGTTAGGAGTTAAGTTTTATTAATGAGTGATGAATCTATATCCCAATAGTACGGACGTGGTAGGCTATTTATAAGGATCGTGATATTCTACTATGGTGAAACCCTTAGGTTTGGTAGGCAAGATAGGATGAGAATTTTCATCTCAAATCTCATAGTGAGATGAGATACAACTTCCAAACATACATTTAAAGATAAAACAAGGAAATCTTATAGGTTTCAAATTTGATTAAATACTGTTTACAGACATGACATTAATGCCAACTTTTCAGTAAATTGTCATCCCTCACATTAGTCCACCACCAGTACTCCACAGTTTTCTCTTTGTAATTTATAAACATTTTCTATTTATATTTTAATGATTTATACATTAAAATGTAAAATCAACATTCATTTTTTTAAAAATTGTGTAATTTTTTATTTTTCTAGATTTTTCCCATTACTAAAGTAATTTTGGTAATTTTTATCTATAAATTCGAAATAAATAAAATAATTAAAATACAAATTCATTCAAGCATAAATATCTAATCAATTGAATGGGGCCCACTACATCTCTCTTTTCAAAAAAGTTAAAAATATCTCATCTCACATTTACATCCAAACATATCTATATCATGAGATCTACAAACTTTTCAAAACCATCTCAAATTCTCAACTCATAAATCTTAACACTATTCACAAAATTTTTAAAAATTCTCATCTTATCTTAACATCCAAACCTAACGGGTCCAGTTTAGTATGTTACCTTTTGGAGCAGTACTATTCGACTATTGACAGTACCCATTTGACCAAATATCTTGCTTGAACTTATTTCTATATGAGTAATGCTATACATGTTACCACTATCATACTTTCATCCTATTATGTAAGATGTGACATATTTATTACTATTAGATGATAAAGAATCATCTAATAAATGATCATTCAATAGTGATAAATGTGACACATCATGTATAGTAGGATAAAAATAGGATGGTGGTGTGGTGTATAGAATTTTCCTTTCCATATATCTATTTGATTGGGATACGGCTAACTAGGTTCATGCTAGCCATGCCTTTATAAGGTTTATCTCTATGAATCGATCTTGAACTTATATGGTGCGTTTGATGCAACTTAATCCTTTAATCGTCCGATATCACATGAATCTCAGGTGATCGAGGTCTTTAATCGCTTGCAGCATTTTCCTCACCCATAAAGTGTATTTATATCCAAAAATAAGCGAAGATTTTTGCCGTCTACCCTTTTGACGGATCCATGAATACAAGAACGAGACCAATGGATCAGCTTGTAATGAAACAAATCTCACCGCTCTATATAAGGGGCTGCAATGATTAACACGACATCATGTGAATTTGACCCGTGTGATCAAGTCTAAACTCTAGTAACTAAACTCGTGAACCAGTATGACCTGCATGCTAATTTTTCCTTAGATTTTTTTAAGTACTGTAAATGTATATAATTCAAAGATTATTTCATTTATGACGGAGAGGTTTAACTTATTTAATTAAGCGAGTAATCATTTATAGTACTGTAAATATTGTAATCATGCATATATAAATATATATATATACCCATAAATTAATACGACACAAGTCCAACCTAGAAACACATCAATTAATGCCATCAAACATTTATTGTAAGCGTAGGGTTGTCATAATTTTGGGCATTTCAAATCGAAGATGTTTATTATTATAAATTCATTTATTTTATAAAATAATTTTTTAGCCATGCAATAGTGACCAAAATCTTGAAAACAACAAATAAATAAATAATTCGTTAAATCTATTTTACAATAAAAATAATTTTACAACCTGATGTATTACATTAAACTACTTCAGTTTATAAGTTTATAATTAAAAGATTTCTCTGATTCTGAAATAGCAGTCATTTCTACTACCAAGCTACCATTTTTTTTTGGAAAAAATGATTTACCTACAACATATTTTACAACATATTCTACAACAATATATTAAAGTGAGGGGCATTTTGATAAAATGCTGTATAAAAGTAATAACATTTTATCAAAATATCCTCATTTTAACACATTGTTATAAAATGTGTTGTAGAATATATTGTGGATATATCATTACTCTTTTTTTTAGGCATCGTTACTTTCGAACCCAGCTACTATTTATCTTAAATTTTATTATTTTTAATTACACTTGTTGATAGAGTTTATTTAAGTGATTTCTTCTACGAATTATTTAAATAATGGTCATTCAAAATTTATTGTACAGAAAAAATATTAAAAATGACAAAATTTAAGATAAGAAATAATATATATATTACTCTAGTATTTTTATCGGTAAATATGATATATATAATTGTACACACTATTGAGTAGGCTGCAATATAATAATTAAGGTGGAAATAATAAAAGCCTTTTACACCATATAATAAAAGTAAAAGATTCATGAACAAGCATGTACGGGTTATCCTGTTGAGAAAAGACATAGTAGTTGGTTTGAAGACTTGAACTCCAAGCTGCTTTGCTACCAAAAACACGGTAAAAGTTGGTGGCTTCGCCTGCGTCATGGGCCAGGGCCACCCTTTCCGGTTATTTGCCGCCACCTGACTTATTGTACACAATGTTTGAACACAGTAAGCATTAAAAAATAATAATTTTTTTTCTTTTTAATTCAAACACATTATTTAACAGTTCAAAAGTACTAAAAAATTATTTTTCTAATTTAATATTGTATTAAAATAATTAAAAGTTGCAACCATATCATTTTTCTATATAGATAAATATTGAAGGTGACCTGAATGTTATTGTCTTTAATTTATTAAATATTGATGATATACTAACTTGCTCGTGATGCCTCTTACTTATGTGAAGATTTCACTATTATTTACATATTGTTTTATTGCTATTTATATAATTATAAGATATTTCAAGTGTTTCGACAACAATAATTTAAAATTTCTTAGCAATAATATTGTATTTCAAAACTCTTTCCACACCTATATTTAAAAGAATAATGTTATGATATAGTCTAAATGTACAAACATTTTATAAAAATGTAGATCCTATATAAAAAATAAATTTTTTATATTTTTTTTCATGATAGAGTCTATCTTTTTATAAGATTAGAGTTTGTACATATTATTTCTTTATTTAAATTAAAAAAAAAATTATAGAATTAATTAAAAGGTTGCTGAGTAATAATTGATGGCATGAGATTTGGGCGCTACATTAAAGTGATTACGCAGACCGAAAGTTTTCGGTTTAAAACTTTAAATGATAGGGTCCCAGTAAAGAAAGAAACGCAGCACAAGTTGACTACTTGAACCCCAAGAAAAACGGAGCCCTGAGTTCGTTGATGACGGCTTCGCTTGCGTCATCATACGCCTCCATCCTCAATTTGTTGCCTAGACATGAGACCTATTAATATAGTACAAGTACTACTGGGCTCGTGTCTCAAGTCTCAGAGGATTCATGAACATTCCTAGTCTTCCATTTTCCTAGTAGCATCCGTCTCTGCAACTGTCTGTCTTTTGATACCCGCCACGACATACTAAAATGGGTGGTTGCCTCTCGCAAGTGATGGTCACTGGGACAAAGTCTTGGCCTTCCAGTGATCATCCCACAGCTAAGATTGTCTCCCTCAACGGTGTCCTCCGGGAATATCCTGTCCCTTCATATGTCTCCCAGGTCATCCAGGCCGAGAATTCCTTCTCCTCTTCTTCTTCTTCGTCGTCGTCCGCTTTCATCTGCAGTTCTGACAAATTGGGTTACGACGACTACATTCCGGCCTTGGATGCGGAGGACCAACTTCAGGCCGACCAGATCTACTTCGTGCTTCCTGCGTCTAAGCTTCGGCAGCGCTTGACTTCTTCCGATATGGCCGCCTTGGCCGTCAAAGCCGCCGTTGCTCTTCAGAAGTACGCCTGCAAAAACAGCGGCCTTCCACGGAAGAACAAGGCCCGTATATCTCCTGTTACTGTGGTTTATCAACCGGTTTCTTTCGAAAGTACTAAGATCAATCGGTTTGGGTATGACCATAAACTCGAATCGCAGAAGAATAACAGACGGCCAGTTGTTGATGCCAAGCCGAGCAGCGGATCATCTCAAGACGGGTCGTCTGCGAGGAAGTTGCAGAGATACCGTTCTAGAAGAACGAAGGCGGCAGTTCCCTCCTTTAGACTCAGGTTGAGCACCATTTACGAAGGAACTACTGTTCTTTAGATTAAAATTATTTATTTCTTCAATATAATCAGTATATAATGCAGTTTCTGAGCCTCAGAAACTACCCGGCAGAAGAATCATACTCTCCATCTCCATGTAAACAAAAAAAAATTGAGGTTGGGATTGTATGTGTGATTTTTGTAGCTATATTAATGTAAATTAATCTGGGATTTTCGTGCAAATTTTCTTGCTGTTCTTTGCTCTGGATTTCTTTTCGTTAATAGTAGCCAAATGTAAATGTCGAACAGTAAGTGGTATCCCAGTTTTTGCCAGCTTATCCTAATAGCCGTCCAAGTGCCAAATTACCAATCTCGAAATTGAAAAGAATACTGGTTACAGTAAGTGTTATTCCACGCACATTTGCAACGAGAGCATCAATTCCACTCGGGCTTCTCCAATGATCAGTAGTATGAACAAAATAAATTTACCCGATATTGCGAATTTCAAATGACGGGTGGAGAATGTTGTTACAATATTCAACAACTGAACCAATAATGTTGTGCATCACACGTGTTTGATGCAAGTTTCAGTTATGCATTCCGCGTGCTTTAATGACTTGTAAGTTATATGTCTTAATACGATACGAATAAGACTCGTTATCTTAATACAATACGAACAAGACTCGTTAACACGATTTGACACTTTTACTTATAATAAGAAATTAGGATAATTCAGAAAATCTAGTAAGAGATGTCTCTCATGCTTTAAGTTGGGTAGGAGTTAAGCTTTCTTAATGAGTGATGAATCTACATCTCAATAGTACGGACGTGGTAGGCTATTTATAAGGATCGTGATATTCTACTATGGTGAAACTCCTTCAAGGCACAATTCAAGATAAAATGAAATTAAACTTAAAAAGTTAAATAAAATATTATTAGAATATATTTTTTAATATTATATTTATTTTAAAATTAAAAAAAATTAAATTATTTATTTTATTTTATATGAAGATTTTAAAAAATTATAATAATAAAATTAGAAATTTTCAAAATTTTCAAAATTTTAAATTTTAGTATCGAAAACAAAGAAAGCTTACTGTCCAGTTCAGTATGTTACCTTTTGGAGCAGCACTGTTCGAAATATCTTGCTTGAACTTATATCTATATAAATATCTATCTGCAGATTGGGATACGGTCAGCTAGGTTCCCATGCTATTGATAGTACCCATTCGGCCGAATATCTTGCTTGAACTTATATCTGTATAAATATCTATCTGATTGGGATACGGTCAGCTAGGTTCCCATGCTAACAACGCCTTTATAGGGTTTATCTCTATGGATTGATCCTGATATTAGACTAGGGATATAACCAGTTGACTTTATTCCTGGACCGTTGATGCAACTTAGTCCTTTAATCGCCCAATATCACATGAATCTCAGGTGATCGAGGTCTTTAATCACTTGCAACACTTTCCTCACCCATAAAGTGTATTTATATCCAACAATATATATAAGAGAAGATTTTTCTTCGTCAACTCTCTGGACGGATCCATGAATAAAAGAACGAGACCAATGGAGCTTGTAATGAAACAAATTAATCTCACTGCTCTAAGGGGCTGCGATGATTAACACGACATGTGAATTTGACCCGAGGGATCAAGTCTAAACTCTAATAAATAAACTCGTGAACCTCTGTATGACCTGCATGCATGCTAATTTTTCCTTAGAAGATTTTTTTAAGTACTATAAATCATGTATATAATTCAAAGATTATTTCATTTATGATTGAGAGGTTTAACTCATTTAATTAAGCAACTAATCATTTATAGTACTATCACTACAAGAAAACTGTTTATTTGTGGCCAGTTAATTCCAGCGAAATGACTATTTAGTATTTACAACTAAAATGAGTCTGTGTTGGTCACAAATAGTCTTTTCATCGCAAATAAATAATCACAAAAGTCCGTTTTTCTTGTAGTGTATATGTAACTGTAATCATGCATATACCCATAAATTAATACGACACAAGTCCAAACTAGAAACAACATCAATTAATGCCATTAAACATTTATTGTAAGTCATGTAGGGTTGTCATAATTTTGGGCATTCCAAATAGAAGATGTTTATAAATTCATTTATTTTAGAAAATAATTTTTTATCCTTGCAATACCGACCAAATTCATGAAAACAACAAATAAATAAATGCTTTTTCATTATTGACGAATTACTTCCTATGAGGAGAATCCCAATTCCTTGTTAATTATGCCTTAATAAACTCTATATACTGTGTTATACATGAGTATTCAAGATAAAAAATATGACAAAATATGATAAAAATTTAAAATAATAATAATTTTACTCAAATCAACTCAAGCTATGGAGCTTGTAATCTGAGAAAGGTTTTGGTGGCCGTGTACAACTGAAATGGGCTTGGGCTTGAATGAGCCCTACAAAAAGGGTCCAATCTCGAAAAGAGAGGCGCCCAATTCCATATTGGGCTCGAAGATGTATATTATAACTCCTTGGAAAGAACAAAAATTGAAAAGGCAGCTTGTAAACTGTAAAGGAAGAAAAAGAAAAACATCATGACCTCAGTCATCAATCTCCTTTCTCCTTCTTTTGCTGAAAGTCCAAAGCTGTCGAAGAGTAAACAAAAACGTTAGATGTTCAAATAAAGGTACATGATTTCATGATGACCACACTTTAAATTTTTTTGAATGTCACGTTAAGTAAAGTTTGTAACTTTGTATGGTATTGAAGTCAATCTAAATTCAATCCATTTTGATCAAAACAAGTTATATATCTTAAAGCATTGGTATCCACCTAACCAAATGTCAATGAAACCTAAATTTTAGCTTTTTTTGAGTTCAAACTATTACATTAGACTAGCTAAAGGTATATTTGTGAAACTTTAAGTTATGGTAATTTAGGGACCTTAGTCATATTTGGAGAGTCACTGTAAAATAACCAAATCAATATTTTATGATTTTCTCTCTCTTTACTCTTCCATCCAGTTTTTCTCTCCAGGTACTTTTCACCTCAACTCGAGTATTGTTTCCTCCAAACTTCGTTGTAATTTGGTATACGCAAAACTAGTTGTATGGAATTGAGTTGGTTTCGTATGTGGATCAAGTCCAACTTAACTAATTCAATTAAGCAAATCAAACTTCTAAATCCAAAGCCAATAACTTCTTATTGTTACGAGAAAGATGAATATTACTCATCATCCCACACTACAAATCTTATATATTTTAAATTTTATTTTATTCTTGCTAAATTAATTGAATTGTTCTACTAATCATCCATACACCACATACTTATTATGGAAAAAGAAAAAGAAAAAAATCACCATGCTTTAGCCACAAAAAGATATCACAAAAGTAAATCTACAAATTCGCATGGCTTAATGTGATACATTAGATTGTAAAACTACTTTTATTGTAAAATAGATCTAACGTATAATATGAAATTATATTAATTTGTAGATTTACTTTTATAAAATCTCTTTATTAATTGTAGCACTTCTCTCCTCGCATAAATTCACTTGAACAAGGCTAGACTACTCCATAACCAAGGACTCGTTTGAATATTAAAAATATTTCAAAATATTTGTGAATAATAATAGTTAATATAATTTTTTAATATTAATTTTGTTTAGAAGTTTGAAAAAGTTGTATATAATTTTATGTTTTTTTTGTGAGTTTGAAAAAATTATAATGATGAGATGCAAAAGTTGAAGATTTAAAATTAAAAAATATTTTATATTTAAATGATATTTATAAAAATATTTAAAAATATATGAGAATACCGAAAACATCTTTATTCTAAACAATTTTGAGAAGGTTTGGATAATGAGTTAAGTTGAAATAAGATAATATGAGAGTTGAAAGTTGAATTGTTTTTTATATTTTAAATTGAGATGAAATAAAATAAGACGAGACGAGTTGCATTGAATAGAATTGAAATGATGTTTACCTAAAATAATTTTGTCCTGACATCGGAACATTACAAGTTTGTCAGGTAAAAATGTGATCCAGCAAACTTTGTCTCCACGCCGAACGAAAGACTTTTTATGGGTAAACTTGGTCCCATATTGGGATTTGTAAAAATCTGGCGACAGAAAGTGTAAATGATGTGATTTGTTGGTTAAAAGTGAAATAAAAATATAGTTAAAACTTTTTCTCAATTCCATTAATATAAAAAATATCTTGCTTTTTAAAATAAGAAGGAATTTTCCATCAGCTTATTGTTCTAATTATTATTATTATTATTATTATTATTATTATTATTATTATTATAGCTACTAAACTACCATTTTACTCGATATTTTAACTGTTTTCTTTTTGTCGGGCGAGACTTTCAGAGGTTTCATGTTTTTTCGGGCCTACTTTTGTTCCCCACTACCCATCGGATTAAAGCCCAAGCTGGTGAACAAACTCCTACTCCGGTCCAAACAACCCCATTCAACGCCATTTGGAAAGCAGCGAAAAGGACCCTCACACTCTCTTCCAAACAACAAAATGGCAATTAAGCTAAAAATAATACAAATCCTATTTGTAAAAGAGTTTTGTTATATATATTTACTTCTATATATTTTTTATATATTCTACTGATGTAATTGGTCAAAATAATAATTTTATATTAAAAAAAAATAACACAACCAATCATATTAATAAAATATACGAAAAAATACGCAAAAGTGACTGTGAGCAATGTATTTTGATCACTAATTATTGTAGGGATCATTGATAACATAAAGTGTAATAAATCTATATTAATTAATTATCTTTAAGCTTTTCATTGTTCTATCTTTCAGATCTATATATATAATAATACTGGGGATATTACCGCCCACATGAGTCCAAATGCACCCACTGTTTTGCCACTAAATTATAATACTGAAAATACATTTTTATAAAAAAAAAAAATACATATTGATATGTTGTACGTGAAAGCCTCCAACTTTAACAGCAGTGACTATTCTTGTCCTCTACATGATCATGAGTACTATTGGCTGCACTAAAGGTAACACGTGGGTCACTCTAAACATTCTCATAACCACACGTGTATATATATATTTATGTACGTGCGTGTTAGACGTTCTGTCACTACCAGGTACACATTGGTAATATACATGCCATAGCATGATTTGCTACGCGGCATTATTATTAATTGTCAATAATTATGGTTAATTATTTTTTTCATCGATCCTTTCATCTTCACGACAAACTCAAATTAAAAACCACTCATATATATATATTATATATATATGTGTGTGTGTGTATGCTTTGCAATAATGGCGCATTAAGCACTAATTAAAATATATGATCGCTAAAGATGATTGAAAACATGAGATATTATAGGATGATCTATAATGGAATAGAAAGGCACGTACGTTATAGAAATTAGAAAATGTATATAATTGCCATGAATCTTTGTTTGATTGGCATATATGAATAGTTAATTAATTCAACCATTAAGTCTTTTTATGCATGATGCTCACCTTAATTTTTTTAATATATAGTATCGAGAAGGGTTAGGATTACAAAAATAAAGTAACATGCATGTCTTAATTTGATACGTCAGATTTAGATCATGTACTGTGCAATAATATTTCATGCCTGAACCAATATTTTTTAGTGCTTCACGGGGCATATATCATGATTCATGATGCCTATATACATGAGATGGTATCCAAGTGTAGATTGTCAAGCCCTCGTGCATATATATAAAGCTAGCAAGCACAAGAATAAGCACACTAATTGACTTGAGCATGATGACACGATTGCAACCCATTAATTATTAAAAACTAAAGGGAAAGCATTGCTTTATATAAAGAACTGGTGCTTAAAGAGGATGTGGGAGATCCTATATAATTTTTTTTGTTTTCTTCCTGGAATGAGTCGACAAAAAGTTTAACATGGCCTTTCCCACAGAGAGCATATAGGTGGTCGGTCCAATATTTGAGCGATGATGGAGATATGTGCAAATTGCATGCCCAAAAATAAGCATGAAAACCCCAAGCACTCAGTAGTAGTACTCAAGCTAGCTTAATCTTGAAGGGGTGGTGGGAAGTATAAGTGCTATATATATGGAAGCACGAGGAATATTAATATATATTGAATCATAAGGTGGAAAAAAAAGCATGCAAAGCGTGAAAAACCTACTTCTCTTCATCCCTAACGTGGGGCGCGGTGGGCCAAGATCATCTTTTGTTCAAGAGAAACAAAGATGGTTTGTCCATAGAGAAAACAAACAAGTACTGAAGATCTAAAGGAATATGGATGGTCTTTGATATTCATTTCAAATTTTATCATTTTCAGTTATATATGATCTACTAGTATATACCTTGTTGGTAGCTAGACTGATCGATTGTTGTAGATAGATGTATAGAACTGTTTAAAATGTGACATATTTATATAGAGCGGTGCTACTCTGCTGTCTGGGCATGCCTACTTTGTGTGCCGTCTAGTGTAATTTGTACTTTGTTTTTTCTTTTGTATTTTATTTCAAATATTTTTTAAACATATTTAAATATTTTTTAAAAATAAAAAAAATACTAATACACTAATAATCACTTTCTTAACCATTAGAATAAATTAAAAATAAATAAATATATGAACTAGCAAAATGAGTGGATAAAATAAGGAGGCATACAAGCGTTTCTCATTAATATAATATGACTTGTGATGACAAAACATATATGCTATAGATCATCAGAACATTAGTAGTTCTTCAAACTATAGTACCGTTTTAAGAAAACATAAAGATATATGATGGAATATTAGGCACACACCATTATCATAATATACAAATCAAAACAAATAAATTAAAGAAATGGAAACATCATTAATACTAGTACTATATATTAATACACAAGATCGATAATTAACATTCCACAAACTGACTCCATCGGCATGATTATGATCATCTGATCATCTCGCAGAACAATGATTAGGTATCCAAGGCAAGGTAATTATCATATCGATCAACAAGAATCTCAACTTAATGAAAATGAAAGGAAATCCTTCAATCTTTCATTTATATATTAATGGCCTTTATAAGCTCATAATTAAAACACCCTTGCTATTAACTCTTCCATCATAGCTTAGACATGAGTGGTATATATTATCATACAATCTAACGTATGATCATTTCAAACTACATTAGTTTATAAGTTTATTTTTAGAGAATTTTTTTATGATTAAAATATTTCTTTTATATATAGATACATAACTTCCTATAATTACTTTGGTTAAAAATGAAACACTATTGTTTTTCAAAGACTTGCTCTTTGACTTTAACTTAACTAATTACCTCTGTTTTGCAGGGAAAGTTAAGAGAATATTCAGGACAGATTTTTCTCATAATTAGTTGGTCTTTGACGCGTTTTATCTATCCATGCAGTGGGAAACTATTTTTTATCATGGGATAAACATATGATATTAGTATATTTCTTATTGGGGTACGGAGGAAAGTGGGACAGACAGGACTCTTGGGTCTAATCATTGCCTTGGGCGTGCTTCCTTCTTCATCATACTCATACTCATGCATGCCATCCATCCACTCTATTGGACCATTCTTTCGTTTCTGTTTCAAACTTTTTTTTTCTTTCGCCTGGGGATCAAAGACTTTACTACTGACAACTGAGGGTAAACTTTTTAATTTTCTTTACTATCTTCTAGGCTCATGTTCTTCTGTTTTCGGTCTTAGATTAGGTACTTCTTTTTAATAAAGAAGTGCTGCAAGAGTACTGCATATTTTATACAAGTAAATATTATAAAATAAATTTAATATATTATATAAAATTACGTTAATATATAAATTTATTTTTATAAAATTTATTTATAATTTAAATATTTCTCTTTACAACAAATAATGGCTATATTAGAATCATGTTTTCAAAAGATTGAGTTCATTTTAGTGTAGAATCTACGGGCTTGTTTGATTTCTTGACTTCATTCAATTTAGTTGAATTCGATTTAAATTTATACATCTTTTAATATCTAACTCTCAAAAATTTCTTTATATATGGGATTTATAATTTTTTTCAATTAATATTTCTTTACAGGTGCGACTCACATCTTTTTTCAATTTCTCGTAAATATATATATAAATTTATTTTAACATCTAAATATATCTAAACTCATTTTAAGTAGACTCCACAGAATTTACTCTACCATCATAACTCACTATTATTTATAAAGAATTCAATTCAACCCACTATCTAAAGGTAGCCTAACTCATGCTCTAATGAAGGTATAGGCGATTGCTATCGCCATAAGTTGTAGATAAGTGTTAGATATAAAAGTTCTCACAGCAATAAAATTTATATAATGGCGTAGTTAGATGCTGCATGTGATATAATAATAAAAATAATTTCGTAAGTTTTTAAATTAATATATTTATGAAAGGTAACTTTAAAGTTAATGTAAACCAACCATTTTTCAAAATCAGCTATCAATAGTAGTAGTAGTGCACGAGATTTCAACATGAGTTTTTGCAATAAATTCTAAGAGTAGTGTTATGGTTACCGAAAAAGTAGATTGAAGAAGTTTATCGAATAGTGTATTTTTTTTATATTTTTTTTAATTATTATAAATATTTAAAAAAATATAAAAAATTTATAATATTATTTAAAAATACTTTCTTAATCACTAAATTTTTAAAAAAAAAAAAAAACTTTCGAGATCCAAATTCGGGTCTCAAAATATTTTTCAAATCGACTCGTGTATTTTATACAACCATACGATCAGCATCGGGCACGCCACGTACACACATGACCCGAGTAGTTCAGAGAATGGGACCCCCCCGCACGCCCCTCGTGGGCAGAATTATTGCCCACGATTCCCCGGCCCACTCTCTCTTTCATTCTCCAATGCTTTTACGTCACTTTTGCTCCCCCTCCTTTGCTTATTTATTGGCTTTTTAGGCTTCCCCAGTCCCCCATCTTCTTACTACTCTATACCTATTTGTTTTCTTCATCGGTTGCTCTAGCTATATCTCTGCTTCACTCCTGAAATTTCTCCCGGCACAGTCCGGCCGACGTCCCCCTACTCTCTCTCTCTCTCTCACACACATTAACTCTGAGCTCTTAACATATACACAAAGATCATGAGGATGATAGACTTGGGAAGCCAAAGAGGCCATGCCCTGCATATTATGGACACTGCAACCTCCGTCGACTGTGGCAAAGATGTGAGGCTCCGGCGATCCTTTCGGTCCTTGGTGGAGTGCATGGTTCCATGTTGTGGCTTCCAACCGTCCGATTCACTCTCCAGCGACACCGAATCAACTCTCGGCTACTCCTCTACCTTGACCGGTACCTTCTTCGGCTACAGGAAAGGTCGCGTCAGCTTCTGCCTACAAGACGACACCCGGAGCTCCCCTCTTCTGCTGCTGGAGTTCGCCGTCCCCACGGCCTACCTAGCCAGAGAGATGCAGCACGGCGTGCTAAGAATCGCGCTCGAGTGCGACAGACAAAAGGAGACCCTCAGGTCCAGCTCCACGATGAGCTCTAACTCCAGCTCATGCTCGCTCTTCAACGTCCCCGTTTGGTCCATGTACTGCAACGGCAGGAAGGTTGGGTTCGCCATAAGGCGTCAGATGACGGCGAGCGATGCTGCGGTGCTCAAACAGATGCAGACAGTCTCCGTTGGAGCGGGAGTCCTGCCTGCTGCGGCTGCCAACAAGTCCGAGGTGGAAGGGGATGGAGGTGAACTCTTGTACCTTAGAGCCGGCTTTGAGCGAGTCATTGGATCGCATGACTCGGAGTCGTTTCACATGATTAACCCGGTTGGGAGCTCCGGCCAGGAGCTCAGCATATTTCTTCTCAGGTCATGACATGCAGCAAATTAAGAACACAAACAAGGCCGAAGCCAACCCAAAATAATACTTGACCATATTGAAGAATGAAGATTAATTGCCGGAGGGAAATATGTGTAATATAGATATTTTTATGTAGGATTAATGTATAATATTGATGTAGCAGTACTATCTGTGCATATATCCAAACCTGCCTAGCTAGCTACTTTCATATATATATATATATATATATATCATGATCAGTTCTTAATCTTATATTACCGCCAGCAAGTTGTATTTATTTTATATATATATAGGGAAAAATTAATGATAATTCCCCAATTTTAGATCTACTCTATACTTGCTTAAGAATCAAAAGTCATGATATACTATACTCATCGAAAAATGAGCCACTTACAACTATATTATAACTATTTTACTCATGGAAATATTGTTAATTTTGTAATATTTAAATTTATTTTTAATAAAGTGTCGTGATTGCATTAATTGATTGAAAATAACCGTAAAAGAATTATAGGTGTATCATTATTCACGACATTGACACTAATAATTATCCCTCTCACCCAACCCCACAAAGCTAGCTCTCATTTTCGCCTCAAATAAATCATTATTACTAATAGTCACGCTCAGATAAAGAGTTTTGACCTGATATCGTCCTTAACTAGACCCTTTTGTTGCTGAAAAAATATAATGAATATTATGTACCAATCAATATTAAAATAATAAATCTACAAGTAAAATATAAGTTGTAAATTAAGGATATGTTTGGAAAACATGTTTCGCTTAAAATTTTTATCTTCATCTCATCTTATCTTTACACTTTTTCAAATTTCCATACAAAATATAATAAATAATTCAACTTTTTCAAATCCCAATATAACTTTTTCAAATTCTAATTCAATTTTTTCAAATTTTAAAACTAAAAAATAATATTTTAAACTTTAAAACAAAACACAAAATTCTCATCTCATCTTCCAAACATAATCTAAGAATGGTAAGTATATCATTATCCTTAATTAAGAGTCGCACGTAAGAGTACTTAGGCAACATACTTGCGTTGCTGTAAATATTATTTTATATGCCAAGTATTTTGCACGGAATTATATTTTCCAAAATAACATTATGGTCCCGTTTGGCTGTTGGATTAGTTCAGTCTAATTTTAAACTAAATCCAATATTCAAACATCCAATTCTCAAACTACTAAATCTATCTCAACTCATGAAAACATTTTTAAACGTGAGATCCAAAATTTTTTTCAATTCAACACCTCCTTACACACAGGACCCACAACTATTTTCAAATTCCATAAATATATCTAAACTCAATTTAACATCCAAATATATCTAAACTCATCTTAAGTGGGCCCCACAAAACTTACTCCATCATCTCAACTCATTACTATTCATAAAAAACTCAACTCATTTCAACTCAGCTCAACATCTAAAAACACCCTAAGACTACAAAAATAGTACCATATGAATTAGATTAAGATATCCTAAGTTTTCTAGGATATATATTCTATTGCGCTGAAGTGGAATTTTTAAAATTTTAGCCATACAAATCTTATGCATGATATTTTTAAAACAAGTTTTTTCAACAAATTATATGCATGAAAATGGGGTACATATGATCAATTTGTTGGCCTTATCCTTGTAAAACGACGCATCAGAGCTAGTTACTCGGTTTCTAATCAAGATGTTGCTATTTTAAATAGATTAATGGATATTCTGGTTTTACTACCTAAGCCAAAGCAGGTTCATGTGGTGAGATGGTTGAAACCTGGGCTAGATTGGGTAAAGCTCAACACGAATGGTACTAGTAGTTAGGGTAATCCTGGGCCAGCTGGTGCTGAGGGCGTTATTCGTGATAACTATGGTAGGCTTTGGATGGATTATTATGTTCATTTATGTCAAGGCTCTAATAATTTTACCGAAATGAGAAGTCTGTTGGAGGGTGTCCGGAGGTGCTATCAGATGGATTTTTCTAGGGTTGAGATTGAGATGGATTATCAGATTCTTGTTAACTAGATTATTAAAGGTGATTGTAATATTTGGTACCTGGAGGATTATTGGGACGATTTATTTAATTATCTCGCTTGCATGGAGTATCGTGTTAGTCATGTTTATTATGAAAGTAATATTGTGGCTGACTTTTTTTGCCAAGAGGGGCGCTGGGGGTTTAAATATGAATTGATCTACTGATTGTGATACATTGTCTAGTCAGTTACGAGATCTTCTTAGAATGGACAAAATTGATCTTCCTTATCTGCACATCTCTTAAGATGTAAGAGGTATGTTTTTGGCTTTCTCCAATTTTGATATTTTTTACTTGCTTTGGGTTTTTTGGTTCTCTTTATCTTGTAGGTTCCTGTTCTTGTGTTTTTTTTTTTTCCTGGTTTTGGTCTTCGTGCTCTGAACATTATGGGAATATTGTATTTTGGTTGGAGTTGTTATGGTTTTTTAATACCTGGGTTTGTTTCTTTTTTCTTAATTGTATCAGTTAGGTGTCTAGTTGTAACTACGATTTTCTTCCACCATAAATGAGAACTATCAATAAAATTAGAGTATCATCTTCTTCTTAAAAATAAAATAAAAAAAGAGCTAGATAGTCCTAAGTTGACTGTTCTTTTGCTGTCTAGTGCCAGATCAATGCATGATATTTCCCAGGCTGATCAGCTTTATATATAGATCGAACTGGTCATGAGGGTCGATCTAATTAATGGAAATATCAAAAGAAAAGAATAATACCCGATCGAAGAATTGACCTGAAAAGCCTTCATGTCTTGCCTTAAGTTTGTGGTTGTGATACAAACAAACATCCATCGATCCGGGAATATCGAAGTACTGTATATATGATAATTTGCAGAAAAACGACATTAATTAGTAATTAGTTGAGCTGTCTTGTCACACGTGAAGCTACATCCTGTTCTTGGCTTCTTCTACTTCTTCTTTTTATAGCCATGCATGCATGCATGCATACACATCCATAAACCCCATCGAGGCCGTGATTATCTGATTGATGAGTACGTAGTACTGTTGACTGGACCTTTAATTATTGGTTCTTTAATTTACGAAAGGCTTGGCCTGGCCTGTCGTTTCATGTTGTTACATGCAGTATGGAGTGACTTCCAGCGTACTGCACATATATATATGGTCTGATTTGCTTTGTTTTGTGTCCCCCACCCTATCAAATTACAGTCCCCCATCCAATATCTTCGTCTTCGATGGATTGAGAACGTCAGCTCGATCGATCGATCACACACACAAACACAGATATATTGTGTGGAGAAAAAAATAGGTGGATAAGAATCAGATCATACACAGGACGTTGCAGATATGGACATGCACACGAGTAAATTATATTGCCACACGAACACTAGGGCTCCACCAACTTTTTCCCATTTGTTTCTATTTCTTCTTTTGCTTGCTTTACGTTTGACAGTACTACTAGCTATCAACCAGAAAATCTGACCTATATATATATATATACACTCTGATTTTATCTTGTCCAACCGGCCAACAAGATCAGGTCACGCATAGATATGAAAATATGTATAGAGGGGTGCAGTACATGAATGATCTCGATCCGTGTTTGGTGGTGTATGCCGGGTGGTTTCATTCCTCGGCCACATGCATGGATCAGATTGTTTGGGTTACTGTCAACTTAAGTTGCTCATGAGATTCTTTAAATTGGAGGATCAATATCGAATTGGGTTGTTAATAAGCAAGAATATTACTTGACAAGCCACTTGATATCAGTTTAATCAAATTTGAGTTTATCTTTGATATATCATGTCTATATACATTTTATAAACATATTAGCAAAATATCAAAATAATTTTTTTGTAGAAATTTAGAAATAGAGTTATAAAATACTATATATATAATTTATTTGATTAAAAAGTAACTCGTAAATAAGTTCGAACTCTCTTTAACATTAAGAACTCTTCGTGAACATAAAATGAGTTTTGTTATACATCAGTTACTATTCATCTCTACACTCCACATCTCAGACTTGACAGTTTCTTTTATAGAGTGTGGGACGTGGAGTAGTGAATAGTAATTAATGAAAATAATTATTAACATAAAATACGTCAAGATGAAAAACTCGAGCTTGACGAGTTCGAATACATGAATTTCATAATGTTCACCTCTGTTTTTTCTCCATTTTCTTCTCCTGTGTAATGCCATCCATTGTGCCCGAGGTAATGGTAAGTCCAAGCTATTTTCTTATATACGGTACTAATTATGTGTGAAAATTCTTACAAATTACACTCATTCTACATGCACTTCTCTCTAATATTGATGTAATTTTTGAGATTTTCTTTTAAATAAGTAAATAATTATTTAGTATTATTAAATAATTATTTTTGAGATACATGCCTAAAATTTCCTTTTTCCACTCTAAAAAGCAGAAATGTGCCTCTTTTGTGAGCGGTTTGCATAAATAAATTCCTTTGGATGTGGGAGAATGTTCGACTTAATAACGTGGTGGGCCACCCATAATTGATGGGCCTCCTAATTACAACGTGGACCACTGCACGAAATCAATGCTGATGTATCCGGGGTTAATATATAGGATGTCCAAATTTCTGGATAAACCGATCCATCCAGCCTCAACCCAACATATATACGTTGGAAATAATCCCAGACTTTTATAGGTAAGAAAAAAATAAAAAATAAAAAATAAAAAACAGAAATGCTGCGAATTTCCGCCTCGTATTGTCTCTCGGTATGAGAAATGCTACTACGTTTTCAGTTATATTATTAACTTTATTTTTTTCGTGATGTAGTGAATTTAAAAAAAATATATATTTAAAAGTATATAAAAATGAATGAAGAAAAATTTAAAAAAAAACCATTTTGTTCCGAGGATGTAGCACGGCTCATAGGGTAAATGCGTGCAAGGTGTAACAAGAGATATAGCAGTGTTGGAAGGTGTGTATGTCTGAAAATAATTAGCTCAAAGTCATCAATTAGTGAGTGGTCTGATTCATAGTGTCGAGCTCTAATTCCTACAAGCCAAACAGTCGATCCTCGAAATCAATTTGCGTCTGAATTAAGATCAAGCCACTGCGATGATTAAGTCAGCTAATAATAAATAATCAAAAAAGAAGATCATCACATAGAACAAAATATATATATATGTGGTTGTATTTTGATTTGATTTTTGTGGAGTGCTCATTTATAATGAGTTTCTCCTAAATTATGACCCTAGATTCTTTCTGATATTAGATGGCTATACCAACGTTTTGTTAAAAATAATATCAAATTAAGAATTTGATGTGATTATTACCCAAATTTGATTTTATAATTATCAAATTAACTTATTTAATTTTTATAATTATCGAAACAATAGATTTTGATTTTTATTATGATGAATATATTTATCTTATCTCATCTTCATGTAATTTTCTTATCCATTTCAATGATTTGTATTAATATCAATTGAGAATAATTAAAACGTAGCTTTTAGAGTTTATGCCTTTATTCTCTCTCCCTCATTTTTTTCTTTCTATTTCTATTTTATTTTAGAGTTTTGCTACAAATCAACAACTGTTCACAACACACAACGCATATGAAATGATTTTTTTTTTCATAGAGTGTGAGAGTGTTTTTCATAGAGTATGTGATGATGAATAGTAACTGATGAGAATAGTTTTTCTTTATTTTATGTCTTCTAAAAGGGATAAAAATAGCAGGCCCAGCCCACCAAAGAACCATCATCAGAAGGTAAGTGGAAAAATGAAGGAAGAGTACAAGACAAAAAGGCAAAGAAAGGTGTGAGAGAAAAAGAGAGAATTGACAAAAAAAATGAGAAAGGAGAGGAAGGATGTCAGACACAAAAAGTAGAGGATGAGGTGACACAAGACTAGTGTTTTCCACTCCCAAAGACTATATAAAAGAGATATGAGATCTAAGAAATGAGGATTTCGGGCCAAGATGAAAGTAACTTCTTTTTCTTTTTCAACCTCAGTTAAGGTGATATGCCCTTTTTTTTTTTTAATCTTCTCTAGGTTAAAGGAGTCTCAATCCTGCTATATTATGAGATATGAGAGATTACAAGAAATAGTAAAATGTATAATAGTGGATTTGTCCTCCATACAATTTGTGGATGTAGGTCATGTGCTGAACTTCATAAATATGTGTGTGTTCCACTTTATTTATATCTTTTATATTTATTTTTTATTTATTATTATGGATGTATGTAGGGAAACTATATTATCGTTCCAAATCCCTACTGTGGGTTACGTAATCCGGACGCCACCAATCGAGGCCCGAGTCACCATTATAGGTTGTAGATGGCTCTTTCTTCCTTTTGTAGGGAGATTTTATGCATTAACATCTTCTATCATAGTTTTCCCATGCCGATTGCTCATATCCTTCGATAGAAACAATAACCAAATAAACTTGCATTGTTAGCTAATATATACCATTAGTCATGTTGATCTACTTTACTTAGAAAAAAGAAAAGAATATAATTATTGCAGTTTATTTAAACAAATAAGAAATGTACCATCGATTCAGAAAGCAAGGGGATTTGAGATGGGGATGTGAAATCAGTAGTAATTGACAAATAAAGAAAGAATCAGATGCATGGAGTGATAGATCAGTCTGCAATATTGGTTTTATATTTAGAGGTTGGGACTCTCGAGACTGCCTCGAGAATCACCCTATATAGAAAAATCCAAATTAACTGCATGCAGATTATATGGAAACCGGTTTTATGGAAAGATTATTAGGTTTTTAATTATATGTTATTTTTCATTTCAATTTTGTCATATTTATTTATATGATAAATTGTAATAATACGTATAATCGTACAATTATTTATATATTATGCTTTAAATTGAAAATATTTATATAAAATAAAAATTTTGCCATTGTATCATTAAAGTTATACTATTCTCGATGTCACGTGATTTATTAAAATATATATATTTAAAATAAAATGATATTAAAAAATAAAAAATGAGTAAAACTAAAATCTTAAATCTCCTTTACCATTTTTATGTTTTTATTAAAAAAATAAATCTAATTAAAAAAATTATTTTTTTTACACTTTTTTTAAAACGAATTTTTTTTTTTTTTTTTTCAAAGGTCAGCACTTGTCTATTTTAACTCAATATAATTTTATTAATTTCTCCTTCTCGATTTGTTGGAACAATGAATAGCTAAAAGAGCACGTGTCTCCGATCCGAAAAGACCGTGTGATAAATGAGATTAATAAAAGCGAAAATTTTACAGGGTACGATTTGACTTGTAAGGACTAAATAAATGCTTATATGTGACTGCATGGAAACTGCTGCCTCCAATTTCTCCCACCACCGAAACTTCTTCCTTCTTGCATTTTCCTCTTGATGGGCCATGCCGCGTAATTTTCTTTCTTTTTCTTGTGACAGACACCACCGTCAGAGATATTTTTATTTTAAATTTTGTCCGATTCTTTTATTATATTAACTAATTTCATATATTTTGAGTTATTTTATAGGTAATCATTTAAATAAAAAAGTATTTAAATATCAATTAAAAAATATGAAATTAATGATATAAATCAACAGTTAATTATTTTGTAGGTTACGTTTAGATAATAAAATATTTTTAAATATTCTGTAAATAATAATAAAGATATAATAATAAAATATTAAATAATAGTAAAAAATAAATAAAAATAATAATAAAATAATAAAAAGATATTATAAAAATATTTAAAATATTCTCAATATTATGTATAAATTTAAATTATGCAAATTTTGCATATATCTTTGATAAAAAAGTGAATTTTAATTAAAAAAATTAAAAAAAAATTGGTTTCGTGTATATCTTAAAAGTAATGTTAGAGAGAAGTCACTATAGTAGTTACTATATGACTTTTTCTTCTCTTCTTATTTTTTTCTCATAATTTCAATTTTAAAAAATAAACGGTTTAAATAAAATTACATATTGTATAACTGCTGTCAATAATGATATCTCTCAATAATTTTTCATATCTTAAACTTTACGTATCATTATTCTAAAAATATATAAGCGTAGGAGAATTCCACCATTAAAGAAACTAGGAAGAGAGGGTGGGCTTTTTCTCGGTAATAGAATCTCATCTTGTTTAACGATGGGCCCCGTCTATTCATTGCATTTTTTTTTTTTTTTCGAAACGCCGTCTATTCATTGCAGAAACAGCTGTATTCTGGGTGTAGGTTGCATTATTATTATTTTCATTGCTGCGGTCTTTTCCTTCAAATTTTGGACATGAATCTCTCTGATACAATGTATGCCCAGTGATCCCCCTGCTATGCACATACAAACTGCTTTTCTGAGTTATTGATCAATGAAAGAATAGCATAACTAGGCTGGCAATCTCCATAGGCATTGATTTTTGGCGGATGAAGAGAATTATTGTTTTAATCGTTCTGTACTCTGTAGAGAAAGACTTGCTTTTTTTTTTGCAAGATATATATTAATGCCATGGAGATGGAATATAGTGGAATGCATGCGGGGATTTAATTAAGAGCAGTGGGGATGGGTTAGCAGAACCAAAACACCTGCTCCCTTTTTAGCTGTTTGTAATCATAACTGTTACTTTCCCCCACCTAATCTAATGATTCTTATGTTTTTTCTTTGTCTTCTTTAATTATGTTTATGGCAGACAATGGCATTTGCTCTTCCTCAATGACTCATAATTGTTGTTTTTAATTACCAACTCAACCGGTTCTGGTGGGTCGTCCCCTCTGATCTATTGTTCGATTGAGAGTCTATTGTTCATGTCTCACAAATAATTTCTTTTCCCAGTTCTTCAAAGAAACATGTTTACACTTCACACCCACTCCATGTCCTAAATTGGGTCATGTGCTCAGCCTAAATTTATAGTTATCAGAGTTCTGGATGGTTTTGGTCAGAGTTGTTTAGAGTGCATTTGCTATTTGCTACTGCATTGTCTGATTGTTTTTGTGTGTACCCATTTCGTGCTGTTACTGGCAGTGTCATCCTCTTTGACTTCTTGTTCATTTCTTCTCTTGCTATTAGCCACTTGCTGAAGATATATGCATGAGTTGAACTGTTGAAGTTCTCTCTCCAAAAACACAATAAAGTTGTCTTTCCAAGTTATGAGGTGGCGGCGGAGCTTTGGTACCTCCAGCTTTTGACTAGGTAGCGCCGTTCCCTTTTTATGCTTCAAGCTCAATATCTTCATCTCATGCTTCACCTTTCCTCTTATCTCTGTCTCTATCTTGCTACTGTTTTGCCTTCTTTTAATGCTTACTGTGGATGATGCTCTATAGTGGTTTCTGTTGAAGAGAACATGCTGAGTGTGAATTGTCGATCCTCTTCCCCTTCTTGCGCCTCTCCTTCTCACCTGAGTTTTGTAAGGTAAGCATTGCAAGATTGAACATTTTTTTCCAGTGCATTGCGTCCAATTCCATTGCTTCTATTTATGTAACCTATATGCCACTGTTATCATTTTGGTTTATTTGTAGTGCTCCTGAGAATGTACTCCCCGGAAGTATATTAAATATGTCACCCAGAATATCATCCTATTTTAGTCCTGTAAGTATCCTTACATTTTTGCCCGCTTGCTCATCTAGTGATCCTAGGATATTCTCCGCATCTGATATTTGGGATTCATTTCCTTAGCATTGTTTGACATGTTTCTACTGGTTTATTGAAGGGCTCAATACTCAATAGAGCTTACCCCTTGAGCCTAGGTTTTGTACTTCTGTTTGTGGGCTAGATTCAGGGATTTTTTACCAATGTTCTAAGAAACTTCTATTTTCACGTTTTTAATGAGGGTGTCACAGGAACTCAACAGAGCTCCTCTCCTTCATCTTTAGGTTATGTTTGTGGGCAAATCTGGATTCTAGGATTTTAGATCAGGCTTCAGATGAACTTTTATTTTCAGCTATCCCAGTGCCAATTCTTGGATTTGTTTCATATTGGAAAGTATCTTGATCCCATTGACAAACAAGCAGGACCAGATAACTCAATTGGGATGCTGAACCGAACCACATTTTGCTTCCTATTGACATTAGGGCAGATGTACGTCAAATGTCAATGAACTTTCCCAAAGTCACGTATTTTTGCTGAAATATCCAAATTCATGACCAGGCGTTTAGATCACAATTGGCCCAGTTCCAGCCTAGCACCTGCTCCATTTTTTATTTGGCTGTGTCAACTGGCTGATGAAAGACAAAAACTTTCATTATCCATTGAAACCAAATAGAGCTAACGTACCATGAATCATGATATCTTGACTCAGAAAATCATGAGCTTCCAACTCACATTGATTTGATCACAAAAATCCATTAGGTTCATCATGCACTCTTTTTGTTTGTGTTTGTTTCTGGGGGCTGGATATCTTCATGGAATTTTCCTATGCATCTTTTTCACAGTATGTACAGTCCGAGAGATCATTACCTGACCAAGCTTCCCTGCGTTGGGATTCCAATAAGGAATTGGGTTTTTCGAACAACTCTATTCCTTCCTATGGCACTCCAACTCCGAAGGTTTGTATATTTCTACACACCCTGATACCAACTATAAGAGACTGATGATAGTAACAGATGAATTTTCCAAAACTTCCACACATGCTGGGACCGTAGGCTGGATATATCTGTTACTGAGGAAATAACCTTCATTCATAATCTGTAAACCATTTTATGTAAACCATATTGTCTACCACTGCTCAAACTACTGATGATTCGTTACCATCTTCAAGAATCATGCCCAAACACCAGATGAAACTATTGTCTAACCTTGTCTTGTATTTTCTTTCGTAACTTTGTCTTGATTTTGACCTTTGGACTCTGGAATGCAGTCTTCCACAGAATTGAGGGAGGAGATTGCAACACTTGAAGTTGAAATTATGCATTTGGAGCGTTATCTTCTTTCACTCTATCGGACAGCTTTTGAAGGGCAACGACCCACGTTGCCAGATACTCATGGATCCTATTTACAATACAAGATGGGATCATCGCCAAAACTTTTATCTAATCAATCACATCAAAATATGCAGCCACGAGTGTCCAAAGATGGTTTAGTCCATCATGATAAAATGTCCCCTACAGGATGGGCCAATTCGGATAATCCGGATCTTGTTGCACATCTAAAATCAAAATCTAGTAAGGTAAACACGCCTCCATTGTCCAACCTTAGCAACCTAGATTTGGTTAAAAGAACTAGTTTGTTTGTACAGGCTTACAATTCTTTATAAATTTCTCTTCTGCGATACCGTCTGTATACATTGTGAGATGCATATCTTCTGTTTATGTATCTAGTTACAGATTTGTCTGTGGTGAGAACTTGCAGGAGTGGAAAAATGCTGGTTCGGGTCATCGCTGCCTAGCAGATCACCTTGCTGCTTCATGCAGTGATAACACATTTAGCTCTCCGGATATACTTTCTGAAGACATCGTGAGATGCATATCTTCAATATACTGCAAACTTGCAAGCCACCCTCCTGCCCATTCAGGCTTGTCTGCTTCTCCTATTTCATCCTTGTCGTCCTCGAGCATATTTTCTTCAAAGAATGCCTGTGATAGTTGGAGTCCACATGGCAATGAGGATGCTGCTGTGCACCGTCAACTTCAAGGATTAAAAGAAGATTCTGGACCATATACTGCAGTGGTAGAAGTTCTGAAGATATGCTTAGATGACGATAGTTTCAATTTCGCTGCTAAAATGCTACAAGATTTCAGGTGGTGCTCATATCCTTCATCATAGTGAACTAGCATAATTAGACATGCATTAGGCAATATGTTAACCCAGATCTTTGGTCTGTTGTTTGCACATCCTTTTATGATACAGAGAAAGGGAAGAAATTAGAACAGATCAGCAGTTTAAAGAGAGGTTGTGGTATTCCTTCAAAAGTTTTTCTAATTCCTTTTTATTTTGTGTAGGTCATTGGTTCGAAGCCTTGAGAAGGTTGACCCGAGAAAGATGAAACGTGAGGAGAGGCTTGCTTTCTGGATAAATATTCACAATGCCTTAGTGATGCATGTATGGCTCTCAATTTAACTGAAGCTTTATAATAGGAGTTGGTGCTCTGAAACACCATTTTTAACACAATTTTTTCATGGTGGAAATGCTGGGGACAATCTGACAATGAGTCCTTCAAATGATTTACATTAATTTCAGCCCTAAAAACCTCGTACAAAAGTATTATCATGACAAGCTAAAACCAACTGCAGATGGTCTGTGGCTCCTTTCTTCAGAGCAGATGGTTCCAGCTGGAATAGGACCCCTCCATTTTACTTGAAATGGATATTATCCAGTTAGTGTATAACAGAGGGTGTTTTATTCATTGTATTTCTAAAAGAGATTGTGTTGTAAGTGAAAGGACCAAAGTACACCCTTTTTTTTTTTACATAAAATAGGTGGTATCCAATTTCAGTGAATTGGAGAGGATCTGTCTGTTGTAGCCATTCATCATGTTTAACTAGACGTACCAATCATCTCAATAAAACTTATACACTAAGGCTGTTTGGGTAATGATATGAGATTATAATTTTGTGAATAGTAGTGAAATTGTTTGTAAATTATAGTGAAATAGTTTGAGTTAAGATGTTTTATTGGGTTTTAAAAAGGAGAGAGAAAAAGTTGAATAAAAATATTATAAACTTAAAATTTTGTTTGAATATAATTTTTTAATATAATTTTTGTTTTGAAATTTGAAAAAGTTGTATTGCTTTTATGTTTTGTTTTGAAGTTTGGAAAATTTGTAATAAATTAGGTAATGGTTTGATGAAAAAGTTGAAGATCTGAAATTGAAAAGTGTTTTGTATTTGAGTGTCGTCTGAGAAAGAAATTATGAAAAGTTTTGGGATGAGATGATCTCATCTAAGTGCCCAAACACAGCTAAATCGCTGCATGTGCTACAGGATCAGCCCTCTGGTAATGCCTTGTGCTGATTTTACCATAGCGCTAATAGTTGAATAACATAAATCATATTTTTTTTTTGGACAAGTAATTATTTGTCAGTCATTCCATTTGTTTTCTTGTTATACCTTCATGTGCTAAAGGCTAGAGTAGTAAATAGGGTGAGGCTTACGAGGTTCTCATTGCAGGCTTATTTGGCATATGGGATTCCTGATCGTATAAAGAATACCTCCATTTTGAAGGTAGGAAAGTTACCATAATTTTATAGTTAATATGTTAATATACTATAAGTAAAATTACTTCTGTAATTTAACTCTCATTCATCTTCAGGCAACGTACAATGTGGGCGGGCATTGCATTAATGCCCATGACATACAAAGCTCCATTTTAGGAATTCGATCACATCGCTCAGCGCCGGTATGCCTTTTACTTTAAAATCATGCAAATAAAATGCATGTGACCGCTATACCAACCTATCAAAGTTTTATGTACTTCAATGTGTCTCTTAGTGCTTGTGGGTTTGTACAAATTGGTAAAAGGGCCTGAAAATAAAAGGATGGTTGGGATGCCTCGGCTTTCTCAGAGGAGTAAGGCATCTAGGCAGAAACAGTGAGTGGGGAGGTTAATGGTATCCTATGACTTGGGGTAGGAATCCCCGAGTCCCAAGAAGTAAAATGTTTCCTCCACTTTTGGTACTTGGGAGTGGCAGGTGTCATTACAGTGGATTGGGGACTCACTTTCCATTCCAAATATTTCTGGCTATTCAAATCAGGAGGGGTACAAGAAAGATGAAAGGTTCTTGGCCCTTGCTCTTCACCTAAGTTGGCCTTCTGCATTAGGATTGATGCTTTCTATGTAGTACGATTGAGGATCAGTTTCCCTAGAGACTCCAAGTGGTGTGGCCATAATTCTAAACAAGGGGCAATGCTCTGTGTTCTATAAGGGAATCTCACAACGATTGTCTGGTTCTCCTTTTCTGGGAGATGTCTTGTGTCTTTCTTATAAAGGGCTGCATGTCCACTCAGGTGCACATGAAGAAAAGCCATCTGCAGTTGCAGTGGCGCCTTAATATTTCTGTTGGTGTTTATGGAAATTGGAGTCATATTATGTTGATTTAATATGATTTCAACCATAGTAGATGCCCATTCTGGATAATGCAAGGCATATAATTATTTCAAGCTCTTTTCATGCAACTAATGTTTTCCTTAAACAATGTGAATGCAGTGGCTGCATACACTGTTGTATTCGGGAAGGAAATCCAAGACCGGGAGTATCGGACATGTATATGCCTTAGAGTACCCTGAGCCGCTAGTTCATTTTGTGCTATGTTCAGGGGCATACTCTGATCCAGTGGTATGTATTTTTTTTCTTCAAACATATAATTGTTAATGTTTTCTAATTCCGTAATCAGAGTGCAAAATAAGTTGTGCTGAAACTTTTGAAGCCATGTGCACATTGTGCAGTTGTTGTAGTCTCATGTCTTTGCATTTCTTGTTCGATATAGGTTCGAGCCTACACAGCGAAGAATATATTTCGGGATCTGAGACTTGCTAAGGAAGAATTCATCCAAACAAGGGTCCGTATCCACAAGGAAATGAAGATTTTCCTGCCAAAAGTCCTCTATTACTTTGCAAAGGATATGTCACTAAGCATGCATGAGCTCTTGGAGGTAGTATATGAGAATCTACCAGAAGTTCGACAACAGGCTATCAAAAAATGCATGAAGGGAAAGGTGGATAAGTACATCCATTGGTTACCACATAGCTCAACATTTCGATATGTGATCCATGGAGAATTAGCCAAAGCAAGAACAGTCTGATCAGCCGTTAATCTGTACGTACAAGAGATGTCAAATCGTTTGTTTTCCGTTCAACCAAATAAGGTGTAAAATGCCAAGTTGTACAGGAGTAATTAGAAAGAGAAAAACCACAGAATTTTGGCCATCCACTTCTTTGTACATTCATATGTAGGTTGTTTGGAAGTTGTCCATTATTCCTAGTTGAGTTCATGTTCCTGGATTGAATGTCATTTTCATATTACAGTAACTAGTTAAGAACGATTGTCTAGAGAGAAGACAATGACATGGATAGATCTCATTTGATTGCTTAAGATCATTTATCCTCGTCCCCTCCCTCCTTCCCCCAACCCCAAAAGACACAGATGGGAAAAGTAGGCAATGAATACAGTTATAGTAAATTTAGGAATATTTTTCCCATTGAGGTTTCGCTCTTTATGCTTTTAGGTTTGAGTTTTACCTCTTGTAGCTTTGATATTTTAAGGATTTGTCTCTTCCATCAGTAATACTACCTCTCTTAATTTATACTATTCACTTTGTCTCTTTAATGTGACACCACAATATGGTGTCCGGTGTCTTATTAAAAAAAGTAAAAACACAAATATAAAAGGTAGAGAGAATTTAAGATTTATGTTTTTGGGCATTATGTTGTTTTGAATATGTATATTTTAAATTTTTTAATAAGTCACGTGACACCTCAAGAGGGCAAAGTGAGTAGCATAAATTAAAGGATATAATAGTATTCCTCATTAATATTAGGACTGATTGCCGGTTATGAGCTCATAACAACGAATTAGAAGATATCAACTAACCAATTGTCTAGGATTTCAACTAAAATTACTCATTTACGGAATTTGTTCAAGATACACAAAATTGTCAATTGAAGCCTTGTTTGTTTTGGGAAATAAAATGAGATAAGATGAGTTGCGATTAAAGTTAAAAAATTAAATAAGTATTGTTAGAATATATTTTTTAATATTATTTTTATTTTGAGATTTGAAGAAGTAGAATTGTTTATTTTATGTTGTATTGAAATTTGGAAAAATTATAATGATTAGATGAGATAATATGTTTTCCGAAAACAAACGAGACCTTAGGGTATCAAAGTTTTGTATAGTTCCTTAAAAAAAATGTGAAAAACATTAGGGATTTATTTTTTTTTATGGTAGACTCTATTTTTTTTAAGTTATTGCACATGACTTGCACACTTCAAACTATATTTAATAGTACTATTTTATTATATTATTATACACAACATAACAGATTGGATATCATCATATGCATTCCAACTTTGTCCATTCCACCTCACATCTTCCAATTGAATACTCTTTTAAGTATTTGACCTACTTTTCTGAATTTATTTTTGTGAGATCTATTTATGATTATAACATTTTTTTTTCTTTTAAATTGGTAAGTAGACCTAATCAATGGAAACTTTGAAGTTACCTGCATGACATATTACATTTATATATATAATTAATGAATATTCTTCAATTTACTCGGTATCTTAAATCCTCGACGTATAAAATTATTAATTAAAGACCCGATCTTTGATAAAAAAAAAATGTATGCTTTGTTTTTGGGTTGTTAAAATAGGACTTGTGACGTGGCGCAAGAACGAGAGTTTAGTGGTGGGGTGGTGGCTGGCACTGGTTGTGTTGTTAAGCAAACCTCGTGAAGGCAACTGTAACTGTCCTAAGAAAACTTTCCTTAGAATAATGATACATACAATCATAGAGTGTGCAAGTGAAGCGCAATTGTTTTGAAAAAAAATTGGGGTCCACTATTAAAAAATTATATATTTTTTTTATATGGGTCTTCTATTTACTCACTTTTTTCAAAGAGATTGCATGACGCTTACACACTCAACGACTGTAAATATCATTTCTCATAAATAAAATATAGGATGTGCTTGCACACAACTTCTAAATAGAATTCTTCATGCAAATTTTGCTTACTGGTTTTCTTAATGCATCGATTTGGTTCATTTGAAGCCATAAATCTCGCCTCAACAAGTCTATAAAGTGGCCATTCAAAAGATTGAAAAAGAATCAAAAGGAAAAGAAGAACAAAGGATTGCAGTTAGTTGTTCTTCTCAAGTCGCGGCTTTGTTCTACTGAGAAGTAAATGTTACAATCTAGAGCTCCACTGTGGCTAAGGGTTACCAGGGTGCCACTAGAGAAAGGGAGGAGACTTGGGGTTCAAGACTGATGTGAATGGTGAAGTGAACTGAGTAGCCCTAAGCCGAGGGATTGAAGTGGTCGTGGAGTATGGACCGACAAGGCCATTGGGCTTCTTATTAATTATGTCTTTTATTTTTTTTATTGCATTTTAATAGTTGTAAGGCTAAGGCCCAAGTTACGTCAGTCTGGGTGTATAAGCCCATTAGCTGGTAGCTGTCATCTACATGTCTATTATTTTCCTTAAGTGTTGTGCATAGACTCATAGTTACACACTATTTTCCTTTCGGATTTGTTATGTCAGAGCATATAGTCGAGTGTAGTGGGGAGTTTTTCCCCTTATGCAGAAAATCAATACAACAGTTATCATTTCCATTATCTCTTTCTCTCATCTCCTGGAGGTGCTCACCCTCAAAGTGATTGGTTTATCAATTAATTCCACCACCGTGTAACAGTTTGACATTTTAGCAGGTTAATCCTCAACACTATTTCCACCACGATGGCTGAGGAGACTCGCATCAACCAATTGCAAAAAGGACTGAGTGGGTTGAAGAAGGCCACTGAGTCCCAGTTGAAAACATTAGAGACAGAGGTGTTAGCCTTGAAGAGGCAATCTAATGCAGTGGTACAACAATTAGCAGCTTTAACAGTGGAGCTGCAAAAAAGAAATGGAAGCCTTCATCATGAAGAGTCTTCATTATGAGCGAACCACCAGAGGCAGGATGGGTACATTGAAGTGAATGGGGAGATAATACCCAGGCCAGTAAGAATTGATTTCCCTTCTTTTCCAAGGGATGACCCCCTAGGGTGGCTTTACAAGACTAATCAATTCTTTTTGTTTTATAACACTCTTCCCAACACAAACTGAGGCTAGAATCCTACCATATGGAAGGAAAAGCATGATATGGTTCTAAGACCTAGAGAACATGGGTGTCATTACAAATTGAGAGTCATTTGTTAAGGTTTTTTCTACTTGGATTTGGACCTAGTTCCTATGATTAGGGGTGAGAAAAAAGCCTGGTAAACAAGACCAAACCAGAGGGCTTGGTTCGGTACCAGATTCGGTTCGTTCTGGTCCGGTACCAGTTTCATTTTTCTCAAAACCGGTACAAATCAATCCAGGTTTATTTTTCTTTTTCTAACATCGAACCGAACCAGACCGGTTCATATATTTTTTTTTTTATTTTTTATATTGTATAAAATATATTTATATTATATATAATTTATATATATGATATATAATTATATATAAAATAATTTTGTATTATAAATTTAAATCTTATATAAATAACTATATATTATCACTATAGTTTATTGTATTAGTAGTTATACTAATACAATATCATTATATATTATATTATACTATAATATATCACTATAGTCTATAATATAATTATAATATATATTATAATAGACTACAATATATTATCATTATATTATTATATATACTATATAATATATCGAAAAAAGGGGATCGAACCAGTAAAACCAGAAGTACCGATTTATGGATATAATCGGTGCGGTATCGGTTATTCAAATCTCAAAATTGGTATATACCGGTTCGGTTCTAAAATATATCCAAAACCGGACCGAAGACACCCTTACCTCTAATGACCTGATGGAGGATCTAATTAGGTTAAGACAATCTGGTTCTGTGGAGGAGTATAAGGTGGAATTTGAGGCAATCTCTAACAGATTACGTAGGCTGTCTGACTTCCATAAATTTAGTTATTTTTTAAGTGGCCTAAAGGATGAAATTAGGTTGCAGGTGAGGATGTTTAACCCTCCTGATATGTTAACAGCATTTAGTTTGGCTAAGTTGCAAGAAAAAAATGTGAAGGTCACTAAGAGAGGGGTTAAAACTTATCCCTCCGTAAGTATAGAATCTAGGAGTCATAAGGGTCAAGGATCTCACCCGGGGGGTATAAGTAAGGCTGTAGTTCTAGTCCAGAAGATTAATTCTATCCAAATGAAAGAGAGGAGTGACAAAGGTTTATGCTACTATTGTGACTCTAAATAGAACTCGGGTCACAAGTGGAAGAACCCTAAGCTCTTTTTGATAGCAGAGGTTGAGGAAGATGAGAGGGGAATGGTAGAAAGCAGACCCTAACTGCTGAGTGTGGAGGAAGGAGAAGAGGAAATTGTGGGTATGGAAGATAATTCAAAGCCTGAAATATCATTGCATGCCTTGATAGGCTCAACAACCCAAGAACTATGAGGGTGATGGGAAGAGTAGCTAGACAGTGGGTGGTGGTCTTGATAGATTCAGGCAACAACACCCATAACTTCTTGGCTAATGGGGGTGCTAAAAAGGCCAAACTACCTGCGTGTGCTGAGAAGAAAGTGAGGGTCAGGGTAGCAAATGGAGACCATGTAGCCAGTAGGGGGTTGGGAAGAAATGTAAAGGTGGTGGTGCAAGGAAATTTTTTCACAGTTAATCTATTTGTAATGGAGTTGGTGGGCTGTCATATGGTTTTGGGAATACATTGGTTGCAATCTCTAAGGACTGTGACTTGGGATTTTAAGAAGTTTACCATGAAGTTCTCTGCACAGGGGTAGGAAGTCTCACTGCAAGGTCTCTTCACAGTTACTAGAGGAGGGGTCTTCTACCAAAATGAGCAAGTTAGAAAAAAGAGGGGTTATTTTACAGATGATAAACAATGGGGATGATGATTGCAAGAAGAATCTAACAACTTCCATCAGAGTAGCACTAGAATAGTTCGGTGATGTATTCCAAGAACCCAAAGGGTTACCCCTATTAAGGTCCAAGACCATGCCATTAATCTATTATCGGGGGCTAAACTTGTATCTGTAAGGCCTTACAGGTATTCATTCTTCCAAAAGGATGAAATAGACAAAATAGTAAAGAAATTACTGGAAACATGGGTAATAATACCCAGCCAAAGTCCATACTCCTCTTTAGTGTTGTTAGTGAGGAAAACAAATGAGTCCTGACGCATGTGTGTAGACTACAGGGCCCTAAACCAGGTCACAATAAAAGATAAATTTCTCATTCCTATTATAGAAGAGTTACTTAATGAACTGAGTCGGACAAGAATATTCTTTAAGCTGGACCTTCGATCTGGGTATCACCATATCAGAGTTAAACTTGAAGATATGCCCAAAACGACCTTTCGTACTCACAAAGGCTATAATGAATTCTTGGTCACGCCCTTTGGGTTGACCAATGCACCCTTAGCATTTCAGAGTTGGATGAATGAGGTCTTTAGATCTTTCTTGAAAAAATTCGTGTTGGTATTTTTGATGGCATTCTAGTCTATATAGTAAAGGAGAGAAAGAGCACTTGGAACACCTGAAACTCACATTAGGCATGCTGAGAAAACATTAACTGTTTGTTAAGGAGTGGAAATGTAAATATGGGTGCTTAGAAGTGGGCTATTTGGGCCATATTATTCGTGGGCAGGGTGTAAAGACAAATTCTAAGAAGTTAAAGGCAATGCTGAATTGGCCTAGGCCAAAGACCCTCAAGGCCCTAGGGATTTCTTAGGAACTTTTTTCAATCCTTTGTGGTGGAGTGTGATGCCTCTGGAAAAGGATTGGGGGCAATGTTGATACAACAAGGCAGATTGGTATCCTACTTTAGTCACGCCCTATTCCACCTATGAAAAATAGTGTCTGCTCTAATTTTAGCCATTCAAAGATAGAGACCTTACTTACTAGGCAGGTCTTTTGTGTTTAGAATTGACCATCACAACCTTAAGTATCTCCTGGAACATAAAATTAGGACTCTTATGCAGCAAAAATGGTTAAGTAAACTGCTCGGTTATGACTTCCTCGTTGAATACAAGAATGACCAAGATAACAAAGTGGCTAATAAGGGTGTAAAAAAAAAATTAATGAACCGGTAAACCGGACCGAACTGAACCGGTGGGTTTGGTCCGGTACTGAGTTTAGTTTGATCCGATACCAGTTTTATTTTTCTTAAAATCGGTCTAGTTCTAGTTTTTCTTTTTCTAAAACTGAACCGGACCTAACCAGACCGGTTCATATATATATTATAATTTTTTATATTGTATATAATTTATATATAATATATAATTATATATAAAATAGTTTTGTATTATATGATATATAATATAGTATATTAAAATAGTTATACTAATACTATATCACTATATATTATAATATACTACAATATATTATCACTATAGTATTATATACTATAATATACTATTATATATATTATATAATATAGTATATAGTATATCAGACCGGAACTGGTAAAACGGAAGTACTAGTTTAGGGGAGTAACCGGTGCGGAATCGATTCTTGAAAATGTAAAACCGGTGCATACCAGTTCGGTCCCAAATTTTGTCCAAAATCGGACCTGTTACACCCCTAGTGGCAAATGCCTTGTCTAGGGTGGAAGATGAGAGGGAGACTTCATTGGCAGTAATCTCAATTCCATCCTTAGACTGGTTAGATGAGATTAAAAAGGATATTGAGGGTGACCCAGAGCTGTAGAATCTCATTTCTAAGTGTCAAAATGAGGAATTATCACCACACTATTCAGGAATGGAAGGGGTACTATTAGGGTTGTAAAACGGTCGGTCCGGACCGAACCAAGATCGAACTGGGCCGAAAGTCCCCATGGTTGGGTTCAGTCCAATGAGTAGGGATATTTCGATCTTTGGTCCGATCCCTGGATGGGGATTTCCCGAACCAAACCGACCGAACCCAAAAATTTTTCTTTTTATTTTTCTAAATATATTATTTTATATAATAATTGTATAATAAATTATGTAATTTTCAACTAACCTATCCACATTTACAACATAAAATTATAATACATTCACATTCTCTAAGTTAGTAACAATTAACATCATCAATATAATTATAAATTGATAACTAAACTAAATCACTATAACTATAGTCTATAATTATAAAGAAATCACTATAAGTCTATAACTATATATAGTATTAAATTATTAATATCACTATGACTAATGACTATAAGTTTATAACTAATACTAATATATAACTATACTAATAGTATAATATTAATACTATTATATAGTCTAAGATATTATATAGCTTTACTAAATCACTATATACTATATTACTAATCACTTTATCATTATAATATCACTATATCATTATGATATATATACACACACTATAAGTCTATATCTAGTAGTAACAATAACACGATAATAGTATAATATATAGTATTACTATATATTAATATATTATAAGAGTTATAGGAATATAACATAATATATGTATAGTAGTATAGTATTAATATCAGTATAAGTTATAACTATATATACCTAATAGGCTTATAGGCTAATATAATGATTTTTTTTTTTTTAAGAAAAAGGGTCGGACCGAATAGACCGGACCGGACCGATAACTACCGGTCCTATTCGATCCCTATGGGTGTTCAATCCAGTCCGGTCTGGAAAAAATGATGGACCGAAAACTTTGGTCCATGGTTGGACCGGACTGGACCGACCCATTTACACCCTTAGGTACCATACTACAAGGACAGAATTTATATGGCAAAGTCTCCTTAGCTCAAGACTAAACTACTATAGTTCCTACATAATAGCTCTTGGAGAGACATTCAGGGGAACATAAGACCATCCAGAAAGCCCAAAGATTTTTTTTTTTGGCCGGGAATGAAATCTGAGTTAAGGGCCTATATTAGGAACTGTAAGATATGTCAACAACATAAGTCAGATCATGCATTTCCTAGACTCCTAGTGGATTGATACAACCCCTACACATTCCCTCAAAACCATGGACTCATATAACTATGGACTTCATTGAGGGATTACCTGGTTCTAATGGATTCAGTACCCTATGGGTGGTAGTTGATAGAATGACCAAGTACAGTCACTTCATAGCTTTGGGACATCCTTACACGGCTAAGTCCATAGCTCAACTCGTCATCAAGCATGTATTCAAGTTGCATGGATTGCCCCAATCCATAGTCTCAGACGAAGATAGTACTTTCACAGGTCTCTTTTTTGGAGGGAACTGTTTAAGGCTTAGGGAGTACAACTTGAGTTCAACACTGCATACCACCCTCAGACTGATGGGTAGTCTGAGGCAGTGAATAAGTGCCTAGAGACCTACCTAAGATGCTTTATTGGGGACAGACCTAGGGATTAGGTCAGATGGGTGCCATTAGCTAAATGGTGGTATAATACTACTCACAATACAACAATTAAGTTCACACCATTTGAGGGTTTGTATGGTTATCCCCCTTCCCCCCTAAGTTGGGTTCTTACATGCCAGGAATGACTAGAGACGAAGCAGTAGACACATAACTCAAAACAAGGGAACACATTTCTCACTTGCTACGTAATAATATAAAAAAGGGTAATAATATAAAAAAGGCTCAAGACAGAATGGAGCTATATGCTAATCAAAAAAGGAAAGATCAAGAATTTAAAGTGGGGGATCTGCTTTACCTCAAGCTACAACTGTATAAGCAAACGTCAGTGTCACAACATCGGGATCTGAAGCTGGCTCAACATTATTACAGGCCTTTTTTGGTGGAATAGTGAGTGGGAGAAGTTGCATATCGGTTGAGGTTACCCCCAACGTCCCAAATACACCTCGTATTCCATATTTCTCAACTTAAGAGGAGATTAGGAGTAGTATCAGCGACAAATCTACCTCCAGTGAACACCCAAGAGGCTTTATAGTCAGACCCTGAGGAGGTTCTAAGTAGAAGAGTTAGCCCTCTTAACAACATGCTTGTGACCAAGCTGATGGTTTTATGGCAGGGGCAAGGGCCAAAAGACGCGACATGGGAAAGTTACTACAATCTTAAAAATGCATTCCCACACCTTGTGGACAAGGTGTTTTAAGGGGGAGACATTGTTACACTCTAGAGGTCCACCGTCGTTGGGGGTTACTAGGATGACGCCAGAGAAAGGGAGGAGACTTAGGGTTTGAGATTGAAGTGAAGGCTGAAGTAAACTAAATAGCCCTAAGCTGAGGGACCGAAGTAGTTGTGGAGTATGGGCTGATAGGGCCATTAGGCTTTGTAACAACCATTCCCGCAAGCTAGGAGTGTTACGTAATTTTCATAAAATATAACTCGACAAGAGATTTCATATTTAATAACATGAAATTAACATTTATTTCATAAAAAGAATTGCCTAATAAAATGTCTTCCAAAAATATTAAATGAATAAACTGAAAAAAATTTGTGTCATAAAGGCAATTTTATACTAGGAAATATGAAATTAAATCAATCTACTCATTCTAATCCTAGCATGCTTACTCGTGTTCATCATCTTCACTTAAGTGGTTAAAAACATGAAATAAATTAAAATGAGTCGAAAACTCAGCAAGAAATCCATTACAACGTAAACATAAGAAATATAGTTCATAAAACATTCATTCTGAGAATTTAAATTCATGATCATTCATACATATGCTCATGTCATGCATGACTTATTTTTAAATTACTTGACTTATCATACTTATCTTGCTAATATGACTGATTTAATTGATTTGACTAGCTAACACACTTAATCTTATATGCGAGGTTATGCACTGGCCTCACATCCTGCTAAAGCAAAGGAAGCCGCTGATAATACATACTATGGTAGACCACGTTTGAGTCTGTGTCTTGCGCATCCACCCTGAAATTGCATTGGTACCATGCATATGTATGACCATATCATTAACTGATCTAATCTTATTTTGCACCTGAATTTAAGATAGCTTACGTGTCTTATGCACATGAGATGTAGGCACATAAGATGCATAGCATAATACATACATAATTATAATTTCTGAATCTGAACATGATACCAAATGACATGATCATGTGCTATGCTAGATAACATGTTTGCATAATCATGACATGCAAGATACATAAACATTGACTATCGAGAATTGGCTTTAATAATAATCTATCTAAGCATGTGATGAACTTAATTTGTGATCAAATTACTTACCTCATATCGCAAAGTCCAAAATCTCGTCTCACAGACCGTTACCTATATGAAATACCATATGTCACTAATTTCCTAAAAACGTATTATAATATTTTACGTAATTAAATAAACATTATGGAGAGAACTTTAATAATTATTTTATTATATACCAGATTAATAAATACTAAAATGATTTAAATATAAATAATATATCTTCACTTTCAAATTATAGCTTAGGAGGAAATTATATTTTACCTAAAATTTATCAATTCAAAAGTGAGGCTCATTTCATATAAATAGACTTGATCATATTTATAGCATAAAAATATAAATTAAACTTGATTATACTTAAAATTCAAATCCTTGTGATTTATTATTATAATCAAATCATAATAAATACTTTATATAATTTAAACTTGAATTCCTCTTCGGGCAGGTGGCACCTATAAACGGTATTTATCAGAGACCAATTGTGAGCTGCCACGTAGGTGTTCCTCACCGCACCCTCACTGCACCGTGTAAGACGCATAGCAGGGAATTACACTCAGCTCTCTCCCCGTCCCGCTCGAGCTCCAAACCGAAGATTGAACTCCCGAGTTCACTCTCTACCTTACTCGATCTCTCTTCTTCCCTCTTCGAACACCTTGGGCCGATTTTCTCTCTCTCACATATATGAGAGGAACCGTATCCAGAGGATTCGACTTGGCTCCAACATAGTGAGTGCGTCTCCACTCTGAGTAAAGATGCTCTCTTTTCAGTCTCGATCCCATCTGATCGTTATCTGCTCATCAATTACTTCCTACGAGAAAAACAAAAAACTTGATGGGTATCTAAGGTTCTTGAATTTTGCTTCTTTTTCTCTTTTGTCATCCCCTTTTTCTTCCTTTGAGCTTTGTCTATTTTTGGGTAATTTTTATTTTTATTTTGTTGGATGTTCACGGTTCTGATAAATTCTTGTTTTTGATCTGATTTAGGTAGTTTAATGCTTAATTAGTCCCGAATTCGCCTTATTAGTCGTAACCTTACAAGTCGCCATGGATCAAAGCTTTCATGGTTCGCCCAATTTCATACATGTCGATGACCTTACTGATTTCAATCAGCACCCAAATCTTCTAAACGACTACGCTTTCAATGTACCCTCCCCAGACCTTACCTTCCTTGAAAGTCCTCTTCTTATACCTGACACATAATCCACTGGTTTCGCTCCACCGATGTCATCAGGCTCTGCGGCGGAGGCCTATGCTCCGTCCGCTGCTACTGGAAGCTTGAGCCCAGTGTTTGAGATTAAGAGTGAGGTTCCGTCAAGTGCCCTTCGGTTCGAGAGAGATCGAGTGAGGTTCCGAGGGAGGGTTTTCACCTTTCGATTTTGAGAGAGAGAGTAGAGAGAGAGGTAGTATTTTCGTTCGAGAGTGCGAGAGAGAGAGAGCATAGCAGAGAACGTTTCTTTCTCATAGAGGGGTCATTCCCTAGTTGCACGTCTCACTCGAAACTTCTTCTACCGCACACGTGGTGAGCTGCTATTGGCTTCCGTTAAATGCAGGTTGTAGGAGACACCTGCAAGAAGGTTTTCTCTTTAAACTTTATGAAAATATAAGTGTCAACTACATGCAAGAAATACCAAATTAAAATCAAGTTAACATATTAAATTTGTAAGTAAAAATAAGCTCACGTAAAGAGATCCATTTTAAACATATTTTGTCATACACACACAAAAGTTGAAAACGTACAGAGACTTTTTACAAAAATTGAAAAGTGGAGTAAAAAATGTTTGAGAGCATTTTTTTGAAATAAACAAAAAAGCATGCAGGGCTTATGGGAAAGCCGACACACGACAAAAGCATAAATGGTAGTTTTGTAATTAACCAAAATTGATCACATGCTTGACCGATAGAGTTAAAAGCCTAGGGTCCAATTTCCTAAAGAAACTGAACCAGAACCTCTTAAGGAAAGAAGTCTGGAAATTAGAGAGGTGCGTGAGGGAGAAGCCGTGATCTACTCACCGGGGAAGAAAAGAGGTGCGACGAGGCTGGTGCTTGGTGGCCTGAGTGGAGTTAACGGCGGAGAAATTTCTGGAAATAGAGTAGGCATTTGCTTTGTTAGGCTAAGATATGGTGGAGAGAAAAGGGAGATCGGTGAGGACTTACCCAAAGAAAATGGAGTGCAATGGCGGTGGCTAGCGGCTGGAGATCAACGACGGCGGAGACTCTGAGAGAATAGTGGGATCTGTGTCGTTAGCTCGAGAATAAGATAGGCAAAATGGAAGAAAGTGCGTGCAACAGTTCAACTCACCGAGGGACAACGTTTAGTGGTGGGTTTGGTGAAGATCGATGTCGGTGCAAACACTGAGAGACCTCTGTTTGTGATGAAATATTGATAGAAGAAAAATTAATTTCTATGGTGCTCACCGAGAAACAGAGGAGCAGATAAAGAGGGTGAATGATCGTGGCTTGCCTCAAAAGCGTCTTGCACGATGGTTCTGAGTAGCTAAGTCAACGGTGACAGTAGCTTCGAGCTGGATAAAATATAGAGGCAAATGGATGAATGTTGGTTTTAAGTAAGATGAGGGATAGATCGAATTGTGTGAATAGTTGTGTTGTTCCTTGAGGCTTTTTTGTGATTGAAAATGTAAATGAGGAAGGGATAAATAGATGAAAACCGTTTTGTATATGTTTAATTCAAAGTGTTTTAGAGAATTAACAGGAGAAATACTTGGTGATCACATCGAAAATAGAGGGGTCAACCTACTGTAAAAGTAATATATAAAATAGTCACTCTGCTATACCACAATCTACACAAAATATACATTAACAAATTTAAAAATTTTATAGTCATATTTATAAATTTAAATTTACAAATTAAATCTAAAAATATGTTTTTGATCATTTTTTGACTTAGAAATGATTTTTAGATCTAGTGAACTGTAGTCCATAATTGAAGTGGGCAGAAGAGGATTGAGAGTCAGCCTCTCCCCTCTCAGCATACTGCCCCACTCCCGGTGTGCGAGGAGGGGAGGGGCTATCCCGCATCCTTAATACAAAATCAAACTATCTCATCTCATTTCATATAATAATTATAATCTTATCAAATTCTATCATAAAATATAATAAATAATTTAATTTTTTTAAAATTTTAAATAAAAATTATATTATAATAATATTTTATTATTAACTTTTAACCAAATATCACATAGGCAAAAAGGATACTTTTCTTTTCCTTTCGAAATTGGTTGGGCATATAGTTGGATGCAGTGTGAAGTTTCTCCCCTTATGCGGAGAAGCAATACAACAGCTATCATTTATATTCTCTCTTTCTCTCGTCTCGTGGAAGTGCTCACCCTCGAAGTGAGTGGTTCGTCAATTAATTCCACCGCCGTGTAACAGTAAAGTATATGAGCGGTTTAGGGTTTTAGCAGGAGTCTCCAATCACCTCGAATGGGAGAATCGGTCTCAGTTTCCTTTCCTTGTTCTCTTGAATTGAATTTCTTCCTTTTTTTGTCAGTTTTTTGTGTTTTTCTATTCATAGTGCGTGCGTTTTTCCTTTACAGGAAGAAGAAAGCGAAGAAGCTGTTCTGAGACGGTTGGAGGAGTCGGTGAATGCGTCTCCCGATGATCCCTCTCTTCATTTTGAACTTGTATTCCATCCTCATAACTTCAATAATACTGTTTGTAACAACGATTTTGTGTGTGTATGCGCGTATTTGTGCGCTTCTGATTAATGTATTTTTCCTGTCGAATATTTATTTGAAAAAAGGGACTCTTGTTGTGGGAGAAAGAGGGAGAATCCGAGAAGGAGAAGGCGGCGGAGCACTTCGTGATATCGGCCAAACTAAACCCTCAAAACGCTGCGGCTTTCAGATTTCTTGGCCATTACTACGCCCAATTCTCCGTTGATGCCAAGCGGGCTCTCAAGTGTTATCAGAGAGCTGTCTCCCTAAACCCCGATGATTCACATTCCGGAGTACACTGCTCTTTTTCTTTTGATTTTCTTTATAATAGTTGTTCAGTTTCCTCATACTCATTCCCGTTTAAAAAAATTAAAACAAAAAATAGGAGTCTTTGTGTGATTTATTGGACAATGAAGGAAAGGAGAGTTTGGAGGTGTCTGTGTGCAGAGACGCTTCAGAAAAGTCGCCTAAGGCTTTCTGGGCGTTTCGGAGACTGGGTTACGTGCAGCTTCATCAAAACAAATGGTCTGAAGCTGTACAGTGCCTTCAACATGCTATTCGGGGTTATCCTACCTGTGCTGATTTATGGCAAGTATGTCTGCTACTCTATATTCCAGTCATTCACGCGCACACACACATGTTTCTATGTATGCATGCGCAAATCTATGTATATTTTCTATGTTCTCATTGATTTTGGTTTTGCTTTCCAAATGTCAATAAGACTTTTCTTGTTCTAGGCTCTGGGTCTTGCCTACCAGCGCTTGGGCAGGTTTACCGCTGCTATTAAGGTAGTTTCTTTCATTTTTATTATCTCACTCTATCTCTTTGGGTTCTTTGCATTTATTTATTTTTCTTTTAGGATCTTGTTTTGAACTGCTTTGGGTCAAGGTGCTTGTCTTATTTCTTTTCATTTTTGTTTTTGCCCCCTTTTTATGGGTGTGGGATGGGTGGGCGTCTGGGTGGTTTGGATCCAAAACTCACTTCAACTTTTCTCAACTCATCTCATCTCATCATTACAATTTTTTCAAATTCCCACACAAAATATAATAAACAATTCAACTTTTTCAAATCCCAAAAAAATAATAATATTAAAAAATAATATTCTAACAATATTTTATTCTACTATTCACAAACCATCTCAACTCATCCCTGAATCCAAACCACCATCAGTATGCTGATTGTTGAGATCGGTAAAACTTGTGGAACTTTGTCTTGTTTTTTTTTTTTTCCTTTTAAAATTTCTCTGTTATACTCAAATCATATAAAATGTGTGCTAGGAACCTTTTTTTTATCAGTAAATTTGTGCTTGTAACTTATGAATACCGAGTTGTGGTTGTATGATTCTTGGTGCATAACCATATGACATTGAAACTTTTTTTGTGTCTTTTTTTTCAACATTTATATATTTTATCTGTACTTCAATGGTTGAATGTGGAATTTCTTATGTGTTCCAACAGTCTTATGGGCGAGCCATTGAATTGGACAATACAAATGTGTTTGCATTGGTTGAAAGTGGAAACATATTTTTGACGCTTAGTTCCTTTAAAAAGGTAAGTTCCATTTCTAAAAATCATACAAGGTTCTGTTCATCATACTTGATTTTGGTTATCAAATTTCTGCCTTTTTTTTATCCTTTGTGCTCATTTTAGTGCTATGCCATTGTGCTTCACAACTTGGTCTGCTTATAATATGTTTTTTTTTAAAGTAAAAGATTGTATTAATAAGAATAGACATAGCCCAAGTACACAAGGGATATACAAGAGGTAACACCTAGTTAGGAGGAAGAAATGGAAACAAGAAAATCATGAAAGTCTACACCATTGAAATCTAAAGCTTTAGCCCATAGGAATAAAGTTTTAACAAAGAGCAATCTAATCTCCTCCAATGAGCACTCCTTATCTTCAAAAGTCCAATCATTTCGTTCCTTCCATAGACACCATAGAATGCAAGTAGGAACGATCTTCCCACAGCAATGATTTGTGGAATACCGCCGAGGTTCGTCCTGCTAGCTAGAAGCTCGAACCATAGTAGTAGGCATAACCTAGGCTAGCTCTAACCTTTTGAAAACATCAACCCATAACGCTCTAGCTACCTCACAATGAAGTAGAAGATGATCCACAATCTCACCACTCTTTCTACACATACAACATCAGTCCACAACAATCACTCGACCTTTCTGTAAATTATCCATAGTCAAAATCTTGCCCAAAGAAGCTGTCCAAGCAAAAAATACCGCCTTGGGAGACGTCTTATTTCTCCAAATCCTTCTCCAAGGAAAGTAATTGTTATGTAGATGTGTGAGGGACTTATAGAAGGAATGAACAGGAAATGTACCTTTTCTAGCGGGTACCCACCACAAACTGTTGGTTCCCTGAGGATTCGATCTCATGGCGTACAAGAGTTTGAAAAAATTCGAAAAGCTGCCAACTTCCCAATCATGAGCCGCTCTAATAAAGCTCGCATTCCATTGGATTAAGCCACCATACATCTCCATGAGGTCAGCTACTGATGCTTCTTTTTCACGTGCAATCCTAAAAATTGTTGGGACTGTGTCCTTAAGGGCTCTATCTCCACGCCATAAGTCATGCCAAAATTTACTTTAGATCCGTCTCCCATCAGAATTCTAGCATGCCGAGCAAAAACCCTCCAACCTCATCTAGTGTGCTTCCAAACTCTTAACTCCATAAACCCCTTGCACACCTCCCTAGTGCTCCCCCCCCCNCCCCCCCCCCCCCCCCCCCCCCCCCCCCCAAAAAAAAACACTTGGAAGTCTATCATGAACTTCCATAAAGCTACCCTTTCCATATTATATCTCCATAACCATTTCCCAAGAAGAGCCCGATTGAATACCCTCAAATTTCTAATTCTCAGCCCACCTGTTGAGAGAGCATACCTTATCCCACTTGACCAAGTGGAGCTTGAATTCATCCCCTAACCCGCTCCAAAGGAAATCACGATGGTGTTTCTCAATTTGGATCGCCACACTTGCTAGAATTGAGAACAAAGATAAGAAATGAGTTGGTAAATTGGACGGAGTGCTCTTGATTAGTATGATCCTTACCACCTTTCGACAAATACAGTCTCTTCCAACCTGCCAATCTATGTTTAATCTTCTCAATTACTTCATCCCATATAGATTTAGCATTGAAAGCGGCCCTCAAAGGAAGGCCCATATATTTCTCGGGAAAGGAGCCCTTACATTCGAGAGTGTTAGCCAGCAATCGGATATTACGAACATTTTAAACTGGAACCAACTCTAACTTAGATAAGTTCACTTTCAAACTAGACACAACTTCAAAGCATAGTTGGAGTGCCCTTAAAGCACAAATCTGGTTTTATTTTGTCTCCCAAAATATCAAAGTTTCATCTACAAACAACAAATGAGAAATGTTAAGAGTATCGTGATGGGTTTCACCAACCGAAAATCCAGCCATAAAGCCATTGTCAACCATAACAGAGATCATTCTACTAAGGGCCTCCATAACAATGACAGAAAGAACTAGGGACAAAGGACCCTTAAACCTCAAGAGCTATTAAAGAAGCCAACTGGACTGCCATTCACCTAAAACTTAGAACCTAGCCGTAGATATGCAGCACCTAATCCAAGAGCAACGTCTCTTCCTAAATCCACACCTCCCAAGCAAGTATACTAGGAAGTCCCAATTAACGTGATCATAAGCCTTCTCCATATCGAACTTGCATAAAATACCCAGATCATCAGATTTTAATTTACTATCTAGACATTCATTGGCTATTAGTACTGAATCTTGTATTTGTCTTCCACTTACAAATGCATTTGAAATAATCCTCCCCAAGACCTCCCTTAGGCAGTTTGCTAGAACCTTGGAGATAATCTTATACACCCCATTTACAAGGCTAATAGGTTGATAATCGCTAACATTCAAAGCCCCAACCTTATTGGGAATAAGTGCAATAAAAGTAGCATTGAAGCTTTTCTCAAACTTCCCAATTGAGAAGAATTCTTGGAATACTTCATTATTCTTCTTGGAATACTTCATTAAGTCCTCCTTCACCACTTCCCAACATGATTGGAAGAAGCCCATAGAAAATCCATCAGGGCCAGGTGCTTTGTCTTTGACCATCTTGCTCACCACTTCATGAACCTCTGTCTCCTCGAAGGCCAAGAAACGCTCTGCTCTGCTGCTCAATTGTCTCAAAGGCTAACCCACCGAGCTTTGGCCTCCACTTCACCTGCTCAGTAAGCAGCTGTTCAAAAAAACCAGCAACATGCTCTTTAATCACAGGAAACTCCTCGGAAACGGCTCCATCTATGTTCAACATCTCAATAGTATTAGTTCTCCTATGGGATTTGGCCACTCTATAGAAAAACTTCATACTTCAATCTCATTCTTTCAACCACAGCTATGTTCAACTTTGTACTGCTATGTTTGACAATAGCACATGCTAGCACCTAATTATCTGTTGATATTATGATGGCTTTGGCATTGAACAACGTTTGTATTACTTGGTTCATTGCTGTCTTAAGTGATTATAGTTGGCGGTTTATGGTTTTAGAGAAATCTGGAAACCGGAAATTTCATGACATCAGCAAATTTGGGTTTCGAATGTCAGTTTGAAAGGGAGAGTTACTTGTCGAAATTTAAAGTTTGAAAGGGATAGCTACCATCAAAAGTTTGAGAAAAATCTTGGGTTTACAGGTTTCAAAACGGTAATGAGGGAAAAGATGTGGTTTGGGAATGAAAGGAAGGAAAGAAAGAAAAATAGGATGGCTATTCTAAGTTTAGTGAAAAGCATATGAATAGTGACATGGATGGTAATTAGGAAAAGAGAAGTAGGGAAAGAGAGAAAGCTTACACTAGGACACACAGGACTGTCTTAAAAAAAAAAAAATCTTATTAAAAAACTGAATTCTTTTGCTTATAAAGTAACTAAATTCTTATTATTCAAACATGAATTATTTGACTATAATGACATATATATATGTCTATTCTAACGCAACCCTTCCTAATTGGATTAAGATTTGTTTTTTACTGGTGAGCAAATTCCTAATTTGAACATACTTAAAGCCCACACATAAAAGCTTATAGATTAATTCTTTTTTTTTTTTCTTGTTAGAAGATAATAGGTGTCTCATGAATTATATAATACAATTAATAAGAAAATAAAAGCCAAGGACAACATTTATGACCAATAACTAGCAATTGAAGGATTACAGAACTATCTAAAAATTTATAAAAACAAAATATAACGGAAGATAAAATATCATTGGCCTTGTTAATTATCATGGACACCTGTTTTGGATAAAAGAGCTTATTTTTTGGTTTTGCGTTAGTTTAAGGCTTCCCAAAGAGGATGCTATGTTTTTACCTATGCATTGGCTGGCCCATCATGTTTAGAAACTGAACCACATACTATTCCTGAAATCAGCATGAGTTGATAACTTACGAAGTGCAAGAGATGGTCTTAGTATCATTTTATACATAACTGGCCAATGACATTTAATGTGAAATTGATGGTCAACTTCCATGAAATAGGATAGTACATGGAAATATAAATTTATTTTAATTTAAAGTTCAATCGCTTTTTTTATTACAACATACTGTGTGAAATTTCATGTATGTGGCCTTTCTGCATTAAGGGAGTTGAGCAGTTTCGGCAAGCTCTAGAGATTTCACCTCAGAGTGTGTCTGCACGATATGGGCTTGCATCTGGGCTACTTGGTTTGGCAAAGGAATGTGTTAACTTGGGGGCATTCAGATGGGGAGCTTCATTATTAGAGGTTAGTTGTCTTTAAATTCTACAAAATTTATCTATCCCAGTATGTCAAAAGACAAACATTTTCAAAATGATTTCAGGAGGCATCTACTATTGCAATAGCGAGTACTCATTTGGCTGGAAATATATCATGTATATGGAAGTTGCATGGTGATATTCAGGTATAATCAATTGGTTTGACCCTGGATTTTCCACCCTTGGTATAATTTGTAGAACATGGTTCTATTCTTCTAAGCAGGATGTCTGCCAATTCATGCATGATTTTCTGGGATGACTTAGTTATGTATATGCTCTTTTGTTAGCTTGCATATGCCAAGTGTTTTCCCTGGACAGAGGAAAGCCAGGGTTTAGAACTTGATGCGGAAGCCTTTAACACTTCCATCCTTTCCTGGAAGCGGACTTGCTGTTTTGCTGCCGGATCTGCAAAATGTTCTTATCAGCGGGCTCTGCACCTGGCCCCATGGCAAGCTAACATTTATTCTGATATTGCGATAACTGCAGATCTGATATTGTCTTTGGATAAGTATTCTGGGAACAACTTAACTGCTTGGTATGATCGTAGTGTATTTTGCTCTTATGTGGGTGATTTCATGTTGCCATAGATTTGCTCTCATAACTTGATGTCCTTTTTTATAGGAAACTGTCGGAGAAGATGGCTTTGGGGGCCTTGTTACTTGAGGGTGACAATTGTGAGTTTTGGGTGGCCTTGGGATGTCTGTCTGGCCATAATGCATTGAAACAACATGCCTTTATCAGGGGATTGCAATTGGATGTTTCTCTAGCTATGGGTTGGGCATACTTGGGGAAGGTATTGTTTGTTATGATACTTTCTTATTTTCATGTTAGTAGTAGTAGTTTTTATTCTATTTTTGCAGCATTTTGGTATGTTGTTGCATCTGTTTGAAAGATATTTAATGTGTTGAATTCATTTATTTCAAGATGTGATAACTTAGGAAGTTCTGTTTTGGTGGGTGGGGTTGTGTATCCAGGGTTTACTTCCCAGGGTTGGGTTTGAGGGACCTGCATTGGGAAGGTTCCTAGTCATCAAAAAGTGATTCACTCAAGAAGATGATGTGCTATTATGCATTAGATGTCATTTTGTTGTCATATCCTGTAGAACGCCATGTGAGCAGCTTTCAATCATATGCCAGACCCTAATTTAAAATAATTATTAAATTAAAAAAAGAGTCAAATTTGGCAAATGACCTTAAGGCAAACCAAATAGGGTTCAAGACTTCACCTTAGAACCGATTAATTTGCTCCCCCCCCCCCCCCCCCCCCC
>QEOT01009250.1:7047-22285 GCA_003123785.1 Pterocarya stenoptera | reverse complement strand
AAAAAAAACTCTATTAGACATGAGAAGAGTACTATTGTTTGGTGCATCATACGGTATAAAAGATATTGATTGCAGTTGGGAAGTCCTATATTTTCAAATAAAGGTACAAATTTTTGCTTTTTACAGTTTTATCGGAAAGAGGGTGCAAACCAATTGGCAAAACAAGCATTTGATTGTGCTAGAAGTATAGATCCTTCGCTTTCATTACCATGGGCAGGCATGGCAGCTGATTTTCATGCTAGGTATTCTTAATATCATAATTTTGGGGGGGAGGGGGGGGGGTATCATCTTCATGTGGTCAGTGAACATTGGTATGTAAAATGTTTGATTCATTTAAATCTTTTGCTGAACAGTTCTTACTAACAATGAGATGTATGTCATTCTATAGGGGTCTTGCACCAGATGAGGCTTTTGAGGGCTGCTTAAGAGCTGTGCAGACATTTCCTGTAAGTGTTTCGTCCTGTAAAAAAGGACTTGATGGACTAAATTGCATGATTTTCTTGTATTTTTTTCTTCGCCTAGTAGGTGTCTCTCGTATATCTTCCTGTGTACTCAGGTTGTGCCTTTTGTATTATTTAATAAATAATATTTTTTTTCTTATAAAAAAGCTTGATTCCTGTGCAGCTCGCACAGTTCCAAATTGGTCTTGCAAAGCTTGCTCTGTTGTCGGGACATCTCTCATCTTCACAGGTTTGACCACCTCTGATTAATCAGCTGTAGGATTAGCAAATGTTTCACGTTGTTTGAAAACAAGAGCTCATGAGTTACATGCATTAAAAAGTGTCAATTTTACACTACCATTAGTCACCATGACAGGTTTTTGGAGCTATCAAGCAGGCTGTGCAGCATGCACCTCACTTTCCTGAATCACATAATTTACATGGGCTGGTTTGTGAGGCACGATTTGATTATCAATCTGCTGCTGCTGCTTATCGGTTGGCATGCTGTGCACTCAGCAGTGTTTCAGCTATTGTCCCAAATTCTCATGCCAGAGATATATCACTTAATTTGGCAAGATCTCTTTGTAAGGTAGTCATATTGGACCTTGTTTTTGCTGTTCATTTTTGTGGATATCTAACTCAAAATACCTTGCAATCATAGTAATAATTATCTTGTTATCTATTCTATCTCCGGTTCACTACCTAACACCTTCATATGGTGCAGGCAGGGAATGCTCAAGATGCTTTGCAGGAATGTGAGAATTTGAAGAAAGAAGGTTTGACAGATTTTGTTAAATTTTATGTTAGAAGATGTATCTTTTTCACTTGGCTGATATATCATACAATTGTTGTTTAAGGTATGCTTGACACGGAGGGTTTGCAAATATATGCTTTCTCGTTATGGCAACTTGGCAAATTTGACTTGGCCCTTTACGTGGTGAGAAGTCTGGCAGTGAGTATTTCTACCATGAAACAGACATCAATGGCCGCCCCAGTTGGTTTCATATGTAGAATGCTATATTTCATGTCTGGAGTGGATTCAGTAATCAGTAATATCCTGGAAATGCCAAAGGAGCTCTTTCAGAATTCAGGAATTAGTTTTGTAGTGTCTGCTATTAATGCTCTTGATCAAATTAATCGGCTAGAGTCAGTTGTTTCAAGCAGCCGATCAGTTCTTAAATCTCATGAAGAGATCACTGGAATGCACTTTTTGATAGCACTTGGTAAACTTGTGAGTTTCTTATTCCATCTGTTGGCACTTAAATCTTCTACGCTGACTTGGTCTTTTCTATTTATTTTTATTTGTTTACTCTTTTTATAATTTATGGGATGGCTTATCAATTAGATTGGACATGCTTTTGGGTTGTGCAGATCAGACATGGGACAGAGTTCTGTCTTGGATTTCAGAGCGGAGTTGCTCATCTTAAAAAATGTCTTCACAAGTTCCCTAACAGTATTTTGTTGAGGTACATCTAATATCAGCGATAAGTGTGCTTTGATTTTAGACCTGGGTTTAGTGACTGCTATCTGAGTACCATATTCACTCTTTGTTCGTCTTGGTCTAATTCTTATTGAGTCAAGTCCTAAAGTGTACAACTTTTCTGCAACCTGATGGTCTGAAAAGTTGTTGATCCATTAATCATACCTATGACCCAGAAAGCCATTAACAAAAATTCTTGGACAAAACTAGTACACACTGCACTCACACACTCATTCTAGCAATTCATTACTGCGGTCTTAGTTTTCAGCTATATGGAAGTTATCTATTATAATGATTTATGCAAGTCTTAATTTTGGCCCCAGACGACTTATGAATAAACAAGATTATGTATTACAGTGGAATTTATATTTTGAGGCCATTGCCCAGTAAATAGATTTCACAAACTATATATTTTTTCATTCATACATGTTAGATGTAAATAAAGAAAGCTCATCTATCTTTAACTTATGGGAACTGCTGTAGAATTCTTGTAAGAACTTGAAGATAAATCAACAAATGTAGTGCATTAGAAAAGAAAATTGAGAATTAAAAAAGAAAATTTAGTATTCAAAGTCGTTCACAACGGCAACTTGATGAAATCTTCTTTTCACTTTGTATGGGTGTGAAATCTGATGTATGTTCTAATCCTTTTGTTTTCTCCATTCTAGGAGCTTTTGATGGCATCCTGATTCCTTATATTGGTTATAATTTTTTTTTTTTTTTTTTTTTGAAGACGGGAACCACTCCATGTTAGAGCCCTTAGGACTCACCCATGAAACCTAAACCCATGGGGAGACTAGCATAGCAACCCACCGCCATGGCCTCCCATTTAAATCGCAGTTTGATTCCAGGGGGAATCAAACCTATGACATGGGGCACATGCACACAAGTTCACCCTTACCACTTGGGCTACCCACGAGTGGGCACATGGGGCACATGCACACAAGTACCGAAAATTGGCTAAAAAAAAAATTACTTATATTGGCTATAATTTATTCATGTTTCATGTGCTTATTTTTTTAACTGCCTAGGATTTTGTGTTATGATACCTTATGTTGTTTTGCAAACTTAATGATTATCTAGTGTTTATGTCCTCATTTTAGAGTATCTTCTGACGAACTTTCTGGTAACAGGAACCTACTTGGCTATCTTCTGCTCTCTAGTACGGATTGGAATGATACTCATCTTGCAACTAGGTGCTGCAATGTAGATGCCCCAGACCTTGATTTTGACCTTCCAAATCAAGGTTTAAAATCAGCGAGTGAAATCCTTGGTGCCGGAGCAGTTGCTTGTTATGCGATAGGCAATAAGAATCCAAAGTTTTCTTTTCCAACATGTACATACCACTGCATGAATGAACCTGGAGCTATTCAACAGCTGCAAAAGTACTGTCACTTTCTATTATGCCTTTACATATTTTTCTGTTGTAATTTATCATTCTTCATAAAATTCTAAAAGAAGCTACCTGTTTTTATGCGTTTCAAAATCAATATCATCTGGTTACTGTGCAGAAGATATTGTACTATTTTTGAGATGCAGGATAAATGTGATCAGTGAGATGATTGGCTTCCCAAAGCTTTAGTAGATTCCTTTCTTTCTTGGAAGAATGTTGTTTTGCTCCCAGGCTTTCTCTTATATTTTTAGTTATTAGATCTTCCAAAAGACCATCTTGCTTAGAAGTCGTCAGCAAACCGGCTTATGGTTTTATTTATGATTTATGCTTCTTAGTTTGTAATTCAATAAGCTGTGCGCTTCCCAGAGAAATATTTATACCCTGCTCTTTCTTTCATATGCCAGATTCTTCCATCGAGAACCCTGGAATCCTAATTTTCGGTACTTGCTTGTACTCAATCTTCTACAAAAGGCACGCGAAGAGAGATTTCCTCATCATCTCTGTGTTATACTTGAGCGGCTAATATCTGTGGCACTTTCCAGTGGATTGTACTCAAAGACAGACATGTCTTATAGAAACTACCAGCTTTTACTCTGTGCTTCCGAGATCAGCCTGCAAATTGGGAATAAAATTAGCTGCATCAACCATGCCAAAACTGCTTCAGTACTTTTGCTTCCTGATGCTTATCTATTCTTTTCACACTTACAATTGTGCCGTGCCTATGCTGCTGAAGGTGATATTAGAAATCTTCAGAAAGAGTATACAAGATGCTTGGAACTCAAGACCGATTATCAGATTGGTTGGATATGTCTGAAATTTATGGAATCACGATATGATATGGAAACTGATTCAAACATTTTAGAAATGAGCTTCAGAGATTCCTCAAAAGAGAGGAATTATTCGTGGAAGATGTGGATGGCCATATTTTATATGGTGTGGGGTCTGATTTCTATATGGAACCAGGATTTCCATTCTGCGGAAGAGTTTCTTGATCAAGCTTGTTCTTTGGCTGGTACTGAGAGCTGCTTTGTTTTCTGTCATGGTAACTAAACCATTTCAGATTTCGTTTTGTCGTACTTTGTCTACATTCATTTGTTCTACTGACTTATGTTTTCTATTAATTGCATTGTGATAACTCATATGATAAGGATAATGGTAGGTGGCGTATGAGACCCCACATTGCTTGAGAATGAGAAATTCTTACTCTTTATAAGGTTCCAATGGGCTCCAATTGAAAGAATGACTAGTCCTTTTGGAGTATAGGCTATGTGGTTTGGGTATTCCATTAGAGCGTTACAAATGGTATAAAAGCCTATTCCAACCAGAAATATAAGACTAGAGCTGTGCCACCTATGATGAACTATCCCGACAAGGATGCCAAGAATTTAAGGAGGGGATATTGTAATAACCCATATGATAAGGATAAGAGTAAGTGGTATATGGGATCCCACATTGCTTAGGAATGAGAAGTTCTTACTCTTTATAAGGTTCTAATGGGCTCCAATTGAAAGATTGACTAGTCCTTTTGAAGTATAGGCTATGTAGTTTGGGCCTTCTATTGGGGCGTTACATGCACTGTTCTAAACTAAAACGATTTTGACTAGAAAGATAACTTGGCCATGAAATATGTTAAATCTAACATGCATGATCATGTTTACATCATTTGACCTAATAGGTGCTGTTAGACAGGTTTCCCCGTTTTATCCTTATTGATGATCGGGTTACCCTTCCCCTTTCGTGGAATATAATATTGTTTTTGTTTTGCTTCTTTCTATGTTGAACTTCTTGGGTTAGGTGCTACCTGCATGGAGCTTGCCAGGCAGTTGTGTGGTTCACAGTTCGTATCGCTTGCTATTAAGAGTCTCACTAAAGCTCAAGAAGCCTCTCTCGTTCCTCTGCCAATTGTCTCACTATTGCTGGCTCAGGCAGAGGGAAGCCTTGGTTCTAAAGAAAAGTGGGAGAGAAACCTCCGTCTTGAGTGGTTTTCTTGGCCACCAGGTATGTTGCCTCTGTGATGTACATGAGTGTGATGCGGTATTTATAATAATTAGGTGGACCCTTTCAAGGTGTAGGTTCAGTAGAAATATACATATAGCTTTTGAAATTAATTTCTAGACTTCTTTGTTTTTTGGCATGCTACCCGTGTTCCTGGCTGACAGCTGGACGCCCTTTTCAGTTTATTAATAAAAGGTTTTATACTTGTAAAAAAACTGCTAGATGAGAAAAAGTAAACAATATGGGCATTGATGTCTTTCTTTAGACAACCTCCTCGTCTCCTTACATGTCATGCGGTGGTGGCTATATTGGCAATGTAATCTACGTGAAATCCTGCCTGCAGTTAATAGTTATTTTGTTGTCCCTGATAAAAAAAAGTTAAATAGTTATTTTGTGATTAAATTTTCTGATGTGCTTTTGTGTTTCCACAGAAATGAGGCCCGCAGAACTCTTCTTTCAAATGCATCTGCTTGCAAGACAATCAAAATCAGCACCGAACTCTACATCCAACGTTGAGTTCTGTCAGAGTCCAGAGAGATGGGTACTCCGAGCAATTCATACTAACCCTTCTTGTGTAAGATATTGGAAGGTTTTGCAGAAACTTATGGTATGATGTGTAGGAGGTAGGATATTAAGATTCCAACTTCATCACTACCCTCTAATTGAGAATTTCTCGATTGCTCTATCTCCGCATAAAACCGTGTTGGAGAGGCGCGCTCAAGTCTAATTCCTGTAGACCATGTAATCTTACCGTTTCCCATCTCTATATGGATTAGGATTTGTACACTTACTTTAGCATGCTGCTGTAAAAAAATAGGGTTTTAGTCATTGCGAAATGTTAGGAATTTGTCACATTAACTCATTTATTTACTCATTTACATTCTGTGAGCAAATGTTACTGTGCTGATGAATTTGGTTTTTTAGTCTCGTTTTTAGACTAATGTCATTGATTTGTTATCACATTTTTTTAGCTACTGCCAAGAATATGATTTTTCCTCTGTTTATGGTTATCTTGATTGAACTTTTTTATTGGTTTAATCAAGCAACAAAACCACATTTATTTTACATGTACTTGTTTGCCTGTGTATGGAAGAATCTTGAGCATGACCCACGATTTTCGAAACTCAACATCCAGATGGAGAAGATGCAAATGGATCCATCAAAATTTAAAATTCCTCTGCAGAATATAATTGTGTAATGAACAAAAAGGTTCAACCATCGTTAAACCCATCACTATAATTATCAGAGAAAGATCCGAGTCTTGATTAGTAGAACTGCGTACTATTATGCATACAATGGGGGAACATACAATAGGGTCTGATTATTATGATTATTAGTATATAAAATAGATTTATTCCATGTCAGAGGGCATCCGCCACATCATTAGCAACCTGAACCCTCTGCTTCCATGTCAGAGGGGAAACATACTTGATGCTTGTTCGAGTGAAGCCTGGCTTCGCTTATGGATCCATTGTCCGCATGCTCGTAAACAAGGTAGGTGTTCCCACCATGCATGCATAAACCAGAAAGCATGATGATGTTGTTGTTGTTGATACGCTTCAACAAATTGATCTCTCCCGACACATCCCCATTCATGATCTTCACAACAGCTTCATCACCCCGAAATGATCCAAGATAGACAGAACCCTTGATTTTGTTAGGTTCCCCAAAGAACCCAGTTGTCTTTTGCAAGTCTTCAAACATGTACATGCTCAAGGATTAACGCACACCTTCGGTAGAAATAAAATTCTTAGGGGGTGAATGCGAGGGATTCTTAAAAGGTTTTGCCTGAGTTGGGAGTACTGGATCGGTTGCAACCTTCTGGTGAAAGCAGCGATGCCGGCCATAGAAGAACCAAAGTAAGGAAGCTGAGAGAACAAGCAAAGCAATAGCTCCAATGGCAACTCCCACAAATACCCATCGTTTCTTAGATTTCCCAGAGCCCGCAGGGACGGCAGGGGGAGAGTGTGGAGGTGGCGGTGCTGGGGGCGGAGAGGCTGTCTCTGAATGCTAGTGGGCTTGCTCTTAAAGGGAACTAGAATGGGTGCAAAAGGGTAGATTAGGTGATGAGACAGCTCGTTTGCATCCAGAACGCTCTGCTCCTCCAAACCAAATAGCTCAGCAATAGAAGGAATGTCATCATTCCAAGTGACCATGAAAGTGAGCAAGTACTTAACCCCAGTAGCAACCTGGCTGGAAGTAGGGCAAGCACACCGAGGGGCACCTCCACATTGTGCCCCACCATCAGATTGCCGACGCCATAAGGGTTTTGAGCCGTCATGGCCTGGCAGGTGGTCAGCCCCTGGTACGTGTCGTTGGTGAGGATGAAGTAGGTCTCTAATGTACTATTCAGCCAGTAGGATGTGTTGTACCGATAGTAAGGACTCGAACAGGTGCAATTTTTATGGGAAAAAATATTACTTTGCCCACTTCATTTGTCCCTCATTTTGACATCTCATATATTTTAATTTTTTTTAATTTTTTTTTACTTAATAGTTAAGAAAGTGACTATTAGTGAATTGATATTTTTTTTATATTTTTTTTAAAATGTTTTAAAATGATAAAAAAAATATGAGTAAGAAAATTGAAAATAAAATAAAAACAGAATTTTGAACTAGCGGTCAAAATGAGCTGTGGTACTCAGGTGGCAGAGTAGCATCGCTCTTTATGAGGATGACGATTTGGGTGTCGGTGGGAATGGTGCTGAAGCTAGAGACTTTGGCCTGGGCAATGAGATAGGGTTGGGTGTCCAGGAGCAAGCCGATGGCTGCCGGAGAGTCATAAGGAGGATTGGATCAGAAGGTGAGATAGGCTTGGTACGAGGATTGGAAATCGTTGCATGCAAAGTCAGGCATGAAATTGGGGTGCTCGTCGCAATCGAGCTGCTTGTTGTCCACGTAGATTTGTTAGCCTTGTACAAACGAGAGCTGGGGTTGTCTCCGCAGCAACTGATCATGACTCACTCGGCTTGTAAGTCATATTTAAAAAATATAGAAAATACATTGACGCAAAAGAAGGCACTAAGGGTAGTCAGTCAAGCTTTTGGAGTTACGTAGGATTTGGGGTATGATCTGTCTTTGCAACCTATTGAATATTGACTCGCGGAGCACATGAGAAAGTGGAAAAATAAGGCATCAGCCACAGCTGATTCGAAAGGAACGCGTGCAATAATGATATTAGCCTTGGAGCGGAGCCAAAGTCGTAGGGATTATTGGGAAGTACTTCGACGTCTCCTTTCTTCCAAATATTCATTTCCCGACCTGTCAATCCACCTTGGAAATTCTATGGCCGAGGAGAGTTAAAAAAGGTTTATATTTGAATTCTGTCATAGTGGATACCCACTTTATCAACGATTCAACATCTCACTTTCAAGGGAATCCTAGTTTGTTTTATACATCCGAGTGCAGTGCTTCAACTTGCACATTGGTACACTTACTCCCCACGGCATGCATGGCTTCAGCAATTGAAGATATGAATTCATGGTAGAATTTGGCCAATATTTGCATCTGCGGTGTCAAGAAACCAGCACATGCATGCAGACAGTACGTCAAAATGAAACATAATTTTACCTTTAGCAGAGAAGCCTTCAGAAAACTATAGGGATTAGCATTCCATTAATAAGTGAGCAAGAAATTATTTGGTTTCTGGGTTTGGATGTGTGGGAAGAGATTATAGTCATGAGACAAAGCATGCGTCATGCGTGTATACATTAGTCGTGAAAATAGGAAGATAAACAACTAAACAAGGTTGCTGATTCCCTTGCTAAGTCGGGAGCCAGTGGATATACTCATCAATATTTTCAGTTTCATGATTCTCTGCAGGAAGCTAGAGGCTTATTAGTGGTAGAAAAAGCTGGTTTACCTGTGCATTGAGATGGAGATAATGGTTTTTTGCTTGAGTGCTGCTACAGGGAAGCCCCTTGTAGCGCACGAATCGCACCTTAGTGCCGAGTCGTATAAGTAAAGAAAAAACAAAATAAAAAATAAAATAAAACAAGAAAAAAAGGAAAATGGAAGCTTGTTTACAATTTGTGGCATTTCTCCATCTCCTTTACAGCTTTTTTATCCTCCGTCCAGTTCACGAAAGTAAATAAAAATAAAAACTTTTCCTATACTAAGGTCTGCAATGCCCTCTTGGATAGTGAAAGTGTGTTATCTCACTTCATCTCATTATGATAATTTTTTTAAATTCTTACATAAAATATAATAAATAATTTAATTTTTTTAAATCACAAAATAATAATAATAATATTAAAAAATAATATTCTAACAATATTTTATTCAATTTTTATTTAAAATTATTTCATCTTATCTCACTATCTATTTTATCTTTATTTAGATGTGTATACTTTAGGCATTCTACATCTTAAAAAATTTTGAAAAGAAATGCAGAGCAACGTCATGGCCAAGATTTGCAGTGTTTTTGTGGGTGTAAAAACAAAGCAGATGTGGGTGCAGCAGCCATGGCCAAGAAGGGTCTGATGCTCATGGGTGAAAAATGCCTGCATTGATGCTCGTGGTTGAGAATGGTCTGAAAAGTTAAAACACACCCAGGATAGTCTAAAAATGCATGAGATTGTGCCTTAAAGAAGGGCAAATTGGACATTTCATAAGGTGTGCCCTTTCATGTTTACAAACTGTCTTGCGATCAAGCATTTTTCCTTTTGCTTTGCCTATAATTTTTTATTCTGATTTAGCTCCCACCCTGAGTGATTTATGATTTATAATGCTCTTTCTATTGGTGCCAAAAAAAAAAATGTTTCTGGGTAGCAAAAAATATGTCCAGCATACAAATACATCAGCAGATGGTTAATCAAACTACCTGCTGAGTAATAGAGCTGCTGCATATCATGAGCTAGAAGCAAGACTGCAACCTAATGAAAAGGCAACATTAATGACAAGACAATTAGTACGAGAATCGGAAGATGTTATCGAATGCTATTGCTGTTGATTGAAATGCGTTGATATTTGATTAGATATGAACTGTTTCCTTCATGTCAAAATACGTTGTCACTGATTTTAGTGATAAAATCATCACACATCAAACATGTTTGAAAAAAAGTTTTAGTTCTTACAAAATATTATCTTATAAATTCTCATGTAATTCGTTAAATCTAATATTTTACAATAAGGTTCCGCTTGAATACATAGTTTAAATAAGATGAGATGAGATATTTTGAATAGTAGTTGAATAAAATATTGATAGAATATATTTTTTAGTATTATTTTTATGTTGAGACTTGAAAAAGTTAAATTATTTATTATATTTTTATATGAAATTTAAAAAAATTATAATGATTGAGATAAGATAAGATAGTGATTTTATGTAAAGAAATAGAACCTAAAAATAATGTCATCTTCTTGTGCATTATGCATAGATTTTCCCTTGAAATTGTTTTGGGCTTGACTACAACCACACCACGCGCACAGCAAGCGGCAAGTAATGTGCGGCAGAGGTTACAATTACAGGACTAGCATTTGTTTGTCGATTGTATTGACCTTGCTGCCCCTCCTGTTCAGCACACTCCAGCTCTGGAACTTTCGTGGGCTGCTTGGTTGGAAGTGGGTGGGGGGTTTGCAACCCATGCAAACATCGTCGGTGTTCTTAGCTGCCAAGCCTTTCTCGGCTCCGGTTCGTGTGAGGTCTCTGTACTCACCGAGCACCGCAAAGGATCCGGGTTCGATGTCGGCGGCGGCTGCTCCTAAGTGGGCTCAGAAGACCATAACGCTGCCTCCCCAGAGAAGAGGCTGTCATCTCATCACCCCCAAGGTACCCATAGCACCATTCGAATTCTTCCCCCGATTAATTGATCCTTTCGTATTGAATAATTCTTGATACGCTGCCAGGGCTTCTTGTCATCTCTTAGATGGGTCTGTCTGTTTCCTCGATAGTGGAACTGGAAGTAAGTAGTAAACAGCCGCTCAAACCTACCCATCTCTACCAACCAATATCTCTTTATGCGTTTTATTTTTCTGATGTTGGGGACTGAGTTTTCTGCCTTATTCGAACATATTAGAGTTTGATATCACCGAATTTGTTACATATAATGTTCTGTGTTTCCTGCCCCTCGCAAACTCAAGATAATCGAAACAGCCTATCATCACCTGTCGTAAAGTTTTATTATTTATTATCAAAAGATAGAGATTTTCAAATCAAATCTTGTCTTGAGTTCTACCCGATTTTCTGATACTTGACCAAGAACTGGTGAAAAATTCACTACCTATTACAACTTAAAAAAAAAACGCTTGTCACAGCTTGCAGCCCAAATAAAACATAAGTATCCGAAGGGAAACTTATACAGCATCACTGAATCACCTCCATCATCCTACTTGGAATGGATAATATGAACATTCCATTGTTTTCCTCCCCCTTCCAACTACTGTTCGTCTGTTCTCCACCCTTTCACATGTAAAAGGAGTTCTAGTTTTGAGTCTACAAAGTATTCCCAATCCCAATTCCAATTCCTAATACGATAATCTTTATTATGTTAGCTTGGAACTTATGTATATATAGGTAAAAGGGTATATTTTATGTTGCTGATTGTTTTCAAAATACCAGATAATGAAGGAAATCGCACAAGATCTGTCAGAATTCCAGTGTGGCCTTGCTCATCTCTTCTGTAAGTAATATAAGATCCATACAATAATTTTCCCTTCACGTTCGGTGTTGATTTAGTTGATTGGAATTAATCTTTTATTTTAAGCATTTTAGTGCAGCATACAAGTGCTTCTCTTACCATCAATGAGAATTACGACTCTGATGTTCGAGATGATACAGAGACATTCCTCAACAGGATAGTTCCTGAGGTCTGTTTGTCTTGTTTAGTATTTCATGCAGGAACCAATGTAATCTAACATAACCTTATGTGGTTTTTGAACATCTATTTTCAGGGAAGGTCTGCACCTTGGAAACATACGATTGAAGGTTAGTAGCTTTCATATGTTTGAGTTAGAATTTTTTTTTTTTTTTAATTCCATGAATACCGTTTCATTTAATATATATAACATTCCCTGTACAAGAGTGGTGATTTTTTTGTGTAATTTCTGCAGGCCCAGATGATATGCCAGCCCATATCAAATCTTCAATGTTTGGCTGCACGCTGACGTGCGATGATCTCATGCTTGTTAAGACTGTTTATTTACTCTGAATTTGTGTTGTCCCCAACTCCCCGCTTTCTAATTAACTATGTCCATTCTTATTCAGGGTTCCAATTACAAATGGGCAGCTTAACATGGGAACCTGGCAGGTATATGACACAAGCACACCTTTCAAATTCCTCTTAAAGTTAAAATGATCGAGAGAATTTTCATGCGGATGTTTCCCATGCTTTGCATCTAACATGATTTATGGAAATCAGTTGCTATGGGACACACATGTTGAAATTTATAGTGATAAAGCCAAGGGAAAAGTAGAAAACTAAATTGAAAAATATCAATGAATCATTAATGGGGGCAGTTCCAATCCTGTTATTGTTTGGTTTGTGATAAAGATGGTCAGAAAAAATTGCTGTGAGACACTGTCGTAGTCTTTTACAACCTAGTTGAGATCTTTTTGCTCTCACCATAATGCTCGGTCAAAGATATAGACGAAAAAACTGAAAATATTTCCTTTATTACACCAAGGATAGATGGTTCTGATGGTGTAAATGGCAAGGTTAGCCATTTTTCTGGACCTAGTTGCACGGGGCTTAACTTCATCAAGTGTCAGGATGCAATTCGCTTTTTAATCCATTGGAATATATATGTATATATATATATATAAAAAGTGTGTGTGTGTGTATTAAAAGGATCATAAAAATTATGGCAAAGGTAAAACATCTACAAAACACTGCAAGGTCATGCCAATAGTCTTTTGCTGGGAAACTCTCTCTCTCCCCCTCCCTCCCTCCCTTCCCAGTTCCCCCCATCCCCTTCCTCTCCTTCAGAAAAGAAGAGGTGTCGACTGAGGTCATTTTTCAATCGTGTATATCCTCATTTTGACCATCTATCATCTCTCCTCCTCTGGTAAATAGCTCTATGGATAGCTCTATAAGCAGTTCGACCTCTCCCTGCAATATTACCATATAAGACTGTTTCTTTCTGCTATTGTGCTTCAGGGGATATGGCTGTGTGAGCATCGTGACAACGCTACTCCACGCAATGTTGTGGTTACCCTCAATGGAATATAGGGGCTTGAATACGCAAAGGATTCTGTTTATTTTCTTTTTCTTTGTATGCAAAACAATATTGTACTTAATTTCTGTTTACTTTACAACGTCTGTGACGTGTGGGTAAGATTTCAGACTATTCTGCGGTTGCGTTTAGATTACTTATTTTTCCATGATAGCCGCATTCCGTGTCCCACAGGAATTTGAAAAAACTTGTGACAAAATCAATCTAAGATTTGACTTTCAACATAGAAATGAAGTACCATGTGATGTTCCCGTGTTGAATCATTTGAGTTCAATTATTTTGCAAATCTTTTCAATGGTATCTGGTAATGTTGTTATATTTCTTATTCTTAGATTGAGTTACTTCTTTGTCTGCCCGGCCGGTTTGGACAAAGAAATGATTTCATCTTATCTCATCATTATAATTTTTTCAAATTCTTATGCAAAATATGATAAATAATTTAAATTTTTCATATCTCAAAATAATAATAATATTAAAAAATAATATTTTAATAATAATTTATTCAATCTTCAAATTTTATCTAAAATCATATATCAGTATCCAAGACAAAACAAAACAAAACGGGACCTAAATTGGTTACCGTTTCCTTATTTATGTCTTTTATCCCTAACGGCTCTTTGAGTTTTGAGCATTTCCTCCCCTTTGGTGGACCTGAAGGTAAGAGAGAGTGAGAATTATGTGTTTCGCCGTTTTGGTTGAGCGAGAGTTGCTCGGTATCTTGAAATATGGAGGAAAATGCAAGAGAATCCATAAAGAATAGTGCTGAAGCCTGAAACAGTCCATGAATGAATTCAAACCAAGCGTAATCTAATTATATATATTTTGTTGTAAGACTGATCAAATCTCTTTTTGACCAATATGTACGACAAGAAAGAAGTGCAAAGAAAAGGAGAAACATTCTTGCTGAATAGCAGCAATATTGGGGGGATCACTGCATCATGACTCTGAACTCTTCAAAGCTGAGAACGCCATCTCCATTGAGATCAAACTTCCCGATCATAGCTTTACAATCCTCAACGGACTTGGAATCGCCGAGTCGACTTAGCATTCTCTTCAAGCTCGTGGGAGTGATGGAGCCGGACCCCTCCATCTCATACATAGCAAAAGCCTCTTTGAGCGTTTCATTCTTTTCATCTTCCCCGCTTGTCTCCATTAGCTTCTGGAATTCCTCGAAGTCCAGCAGCCCATCCCCGTTCAAATCAGACGACTTCACGGTTTCTTCCGCCTCATCCACGGACAGAGTGCCCCCCACAGTGGTCACGCAGCCTTGCAACTCGGCAGGAGATATTTTACCATCTCCATTCACGTCCAAGTAATCGAACACCCTTTGGAGCTCGCTGCAGATCAATTCGCTCGTCGTCTCGAAATCAGAACCCGAACGAGAACGCTGCTTTTCAGTACTCTTTCTCGAAGACAGTTTGCGACATAATTTTCCCAGAGCTGATTTTGGAGATGTCGCATTATTATGCTTCCCATCCGTCAAAGGAGGAGGAGGAGAAGAAGAAGGAGATGATGAATCGTGTTTAGCTTTAATCATGACGAAGATTGAATTGCTAACTGTTAATACTAGAGAAAAAACAACTCTCGATTGCTCGAACTCTTGACACCAGAACCTTTGGAATTTAGTTGAATGAAAGTAAGTCGGCTCCTTGGTATATATAGACAGAAAACGGGAAGTTGGAATCGAAAGTCAAAGCTTTGAAAAGGGAAACGAAAAGTAGTGTTACAGACGTGGATGGATGGATGTTCGTACGTTGAG
>QEOT01009248.1:11086-23234 GCA_003123785.1 Pterocarya stenoptera | reverse complement strand
TTTTTTTTTTTATTTTATAAACAGATTTTTAATGACAACATATCAAATTTACATTTTAAAAAAACCAGAAAACAGGACCAGACCGGACCGGAAACCGGTTAAACCAGAAGTATCGGTTTAAAAGGTTAACCGGGACGTAATCGGTTATGAAAAATACAAAACCGGTCATACTGGTTCGGTCCAAGATTTTGTCAAAAACCGAACCGGACCGGATCGGTTACACCCCTATTCCAAACGCTTCTTAATTTGTTCATGGATTAGTAATCTAAAATTACCTTGACCTACCCTAGTAGTTGAACTTGTACTACTAGCTCCTCCCTCCCTTGATTGGCTTTTAGTTTGATCTTGTGCCCCTACAACACTTCCACCATTTCCACAATAAATATCATATAAACGACTCAAGGCATCTTTAACCCGATCCACCAACATATGAACTTTTGAACTATTATCCTCATATATTCCTTCAAAAATAATAGCTAGAACATGGATTTTATATCAAGGATCAAGAACCAACCCAACATACAACAAAAGATTCATTTTTTTAATATTTCTCCAATACTTCTCACATTTGGATTTCATACTAAATCCCATTGTTCTCAAATTATGAGGCCTTTCCAAACACTCTAAATTAATTGTCGTTTGAATTGTCGCTTGCTCAAATACAAAACCATTGCAAGTGACATAATTGGTCCCCAAGAAACGCAAAATTGCATCGTAAAAAAGTTTTAGAAATTTTACAAACAACCTACTCTTATCCCAATCATCAATGGTTGGAGGCCCTAACTTGGGTGCCCCTCCTTGCCCCAACTCACTAACACCATCATCATCCTCACTATCATACTCCCCAAGGCTCTTAACATATCCCGAATCTTCATCCTCTAACCGTTGAAATGCTTTTTAAAACTTTTCAGCCCTATCCAACATCATATAAGTGGAGTTCCAACGAGTTACTACATCTAAGAATACACTACTTTTACAAGTAATGTCCTCACTATCACAACATTGCTTAAATGTGTTCCACCTTTGTGGAAATAATTTCACATACTTTACAGCCCCTCTAATTCGTGCAATAGATTGATCATATTCTTTCAACCCATTCCGAAGAATCAAGTTCAAGATATGAGCACAACATCTCATATGCAAGAACTCATGTACCAAAATCGTATCTTTTTTATGCTTTGTCTTTTTTTTTTTTCCAAATACGAAACTGCCCTATTATTTGAACTTGCATTATCAAGTGTAATTGTCAATATATTAGGCCTCCCCATTCAAGCAAACACGCTTCAATTTTTTTCCCTAGTGTCTCACCTTTGTGGTTTTCAACCTTACAAAAATTGATTATTCTTTTGTACATTTTTCAATCATCATCAATAAAATGTGCGGTGAGACACATGTAGTTAAAATTTTGCATGGATGTCCATGTATCCGTGGTTAGACAAATGCGCTGTCCCTTAAGAGCACTTTTCAACTTCTTTTTCTCTTTCCAATAAAGCTTAAAAATATCTTTTGCAACCGTTACACGTGATGGAATCTCATTCCATCTAGGTTGCACAACAAACATAAATTTCTTAAACCCTTCCCCTTCCATAAATTTAAAATGAAGCTCATCAACAACGAACATTTCTGCTAAGGCTTTTCTACAAGCCTCAATACTAAAAGTAATAGGTACAAGCCCCCCACTGCTTGATCCAGACTGGAACCCAATATAGATTGGTTTTTATCCACTTTCCTAAGTGAAGACTTCTTACATATTTTTTCTAAGTGCCCCAACATTGATTTTGTGCCATTTATATTAGGATTACAAGCATAAGTCATCCCACAAAGGTTACATGCAGCCCTAGGTTTCGATTTATCCGCAGTATCAATCAAAGTAAAATAATCCCAACCTATAAATCTTTTCCTACCACTCTTTGGAGCAATAGATGGCTTACTTACAGTAGCTTTGGGAGAAAGTGAATCATTAGTCACTGTTGATTCCATGGTCCTTTGACTCCCTCTCATTGAAGGTCGAACATTGCCGGGTGTTTCATTTGAAGGATCCATCTATAGTAACAAAAATAAAATTAATAAAAGCAACGATAACTATATATATGTGGGGTAAGCAGCTGCCCAATTTCTCAATGTATAAAAGTAGCAATAAATTTATTTAAAGGAATAATGTAAGCCCTATGGCCCCTATCAATGTAATTTAAAAAACTCAATCACTAAACACTAAACACAATTTCACAAAACCCAAACACAAAATCTAATCAAAGTAAATTTTGGATTCAACAAACCCTAATGGCTAATATCAGTGTATCACAGATTCACAAATATCATCTATCATAGATTCATAATTTCAAAGTAATTTCACAAACTCAATCACAAAACCCTAATATTACAAACACAATTTCACAAAACCCTAATATTACAAACATAATTTCACAAAACCCAAACACAAAACCCAATCAAAGTAAATTTCGGATTCAACAAACCCTAATGGCTAATATCACAGATTCACAAATATCATCTATCATGATTCATAATTTCAAAGTAATTTCATAAAGACAATCGCAAAACCCTAATATCACAAACACAATAATAAACAAAATCACAAAAAATCCTAAATTTTGGATTCAAAAACCCTAATATCACAAATCACAAAACCCAATCACAAAAACCCTAATATCACAAAACCCAATCACAAAAATGCTAGTATGTAATTCAAAAACAGAAAACAATAAAAATAAACAAATTTACCGTTATACGTTGATGGAGAATCAGAGACTCGGTAGAGAGAGTTGAGAGAAGAGAGAGTGAGAGACGGCTCGAGAGTGAGAGACGAGAGAGTTGAGAGTTGAGAGTAACTGAGTGAGAGACGGGAGAGTTAAGAGCAGAGTGAGAATCGGGAGAGCTGAGAGTGAGAGCAGAGTGACTCGGTGAGACAGGGCAGGGACTGGGAGAGACAGAGTTGAGGACGAGAGAGTGAGCGGCGTAACGTAATCGTGAATCCTAGGATAGACTTTTAGTAACTTAGGAAAACGGCGCCGTTTGGGTTTAATTATAGGAAACTAATATAATATAATAATATTAGTATAGTTATATTATACATTAGTATAATAATAGTAATTGTATAAATGATAGTTAAATTTTTTTAAATTTTTAGTACATTTACTATAATATTAGTATTAGTTATAGTGATTTAGTATAACTGTAGTCTATATTAATAACTATAGTCTATATTAGACTATTAGTATTAGTTAAATAGTTATAGACTTATATATTAGTATAACTATATAAATTATTAGACTATATAATAGTATTAATATTAGACTATTAGTATAGCTATATATTAGTATTAATTATAGTGATTTAGTGTAAGTGTAACTACGTTAGTATAAGTATAACTATAGTCTAGACCCTTTATTAAACTATTAGACTATTAGTATTAGTTAAATAGTTATAGACTTATATATTAGTATAACTATATAAATTATTAGACTATATAATAGTATTAATATTAGACTATTAGTATAGCTATATATTAGTATTAATTATAGTGATTTAGTGTAAGTGTAACTACGTTAGTATAAGTATAACTATAGTCTAGACCCTTTATTAAACTATTAGACTATTAGTATTAGTTAAATAGTTATAGACTTATATATTAGTATAACTATATAAATTATTAGACTATATAATAGTATTAATATTAGACTATTAGTATAGCTATATATTAGTATTAATTATAGTGATTTAGTGTAAGTGTAACTACGTTAGTATAAGTATAACTATAGTCTAGACCCTTTATTAAACTATTAGACTATTAGTATTAGTTAAATAGTTATAGACTTATATATTAGTATAACTATATAAATTATTAGACTATATAATAGTATTAATATTAGACTATTAGTATAGCTATATATTAGTATTAATTATAGTGATTTAGTGTAAGTGTAACTACGTTAGTATAAGTATAACTATAGTCTAGACCCTTTATTAAACTATTAGACTATTAGTATTAGTTAAATAGTTATAGACTTATATATTAGTATAACTATATAAATTATTAGACTATATAATAGTATTAATATTAGACTATTAGTATAGCTATATATTAGTATTAATTATAGTGATTTAGTGTAAGTGTAACTACGTCAGTATAAGTATAACTATAATCTAGACTCTATATTAAACTATTAGACTATTAGTATTAGTTAAATAGTTATAGACTTATATATTAGTATAACTATATAAATTATTAGACTATATAATAGTATTAATATTAGACTATTAGTATAGCTATATATTAGTATTAATTATAGTGATTTAGTGTAAGTGTAACTACGTCAGTATAAGTATAACTATAATCTAGACTCTATATTAAACTATTAGACTATTAGTATTAGTTAAATAGTTATAGACTTATATATTAGTATAACTATATAAATTATTAGACTATATAATAGTATTAATATTAGACTATTAGTATAGCTATATATTAGTATTAATTATAGTGATTTAGTGTAAGTGTAACTACGTCAGTATAAGTATAACTATAATCTAGACTCTATATTAAACTATTAGACTATTAGTATTAGTTAAATAGTTATAGACTTATATATTAGTATAACTATATAAATTATTAGACTATATAATAGTATTAATATTAGACTATTAGTATAGCTATATATTAGTATTAATTATAGTGATTTAGTGTAAGTGTAACTACGTTAGTATAAGTATAACTATAGTCTAGACCCTTTATTAAACTATTAGACTATTAGTATTAGTTAAATAGTTATAGACTTATATATTATTATAGCTATATAAATTATTAGACTATATAATAGTATTAATATTAGACTATTAGTATAGCTATATATTAGTATTAATTATAGTGATTTAGTGTAAGTGTAACTATGTTAGTGTAAGTATAACTATAGTCTAAACTCTATATTAAACTATTAGTATTAGTTAAATAGTTACAGACTTATATATTAGTATAGCTATATAAATTATTAGACTATATAATAGTATTAATATTAGACTATTAGTATAGCTATATATTAGTAATTAATTATAAACTATATATTAGTATAGCTATATAATATATTGACATGAATATTTTATATGATATTATGTTAGATCTATTTTACAATAAAAATATTTTTATAATCTAATATAACATAGTAAGTTACGTCAGTTTGTTAAATTAATTAATTTATAGAATTTATTTATCACTAAAGCATTTCTCAAATTAAAAATTTTGAACAATTTCGTTCGAATTTTTTTTTCTTATCAAGGATACACATTAAATTTTTTTTTTCTTAAAAGTTAGAACACGTGCTGAGTGTATAAATAGGAAAAAGTATACAACTTTGCCACCACGCATAACATAGGGATCCTGATCAATATATATATATATATATTGCCATGGCCCGTGTCAATGTGCATGCAACAACCATATATAATAGTTTTTACTTTCTATAAATTTATAAATTTATGGAAACTTGTTGCCTAGTGCCTATTGTAAATTTATATAGTTTAGTATATTACAAATGTTGATATTTAAGAATTCAGATTAATATTTTATGTTATAATTGATTAAATTTTCATTTTTAAGATTAAACTTTTTCTTTTTAATAATATTAGTTTATATATAATTATATTAATAATAATATAATTTATTAATTATACATTATATATAAAACTTATATATAATATATAAAAAATATTTTTTATAATTTTAATTTTTAATAAAACTTATATATAAAATATTAATATATATATATTTATAAATCGGTCCGGTCCGGTCCGGAAAATCCTAAAACCGGAACCGGTCCTGTTTCGGCCGGTTTACAGATCTTAGAAACCGGTTCCGGACCGGACCGGTTTAAAACCGGTAAAATGGGTCCGGTCTGGTCCGGTTCGGACCGGTTTTCCGGTTTAAATTTACACCCCTAGTAGAGAATATGAGGTTTACAAGAAAGAAAAATATTAGGCCAAAATATATTTCAATAAAGCTCAAAGGGATGACTAGAGATAAAGATAATAAACAGGTAAGTTTGAAAGGCTCAATCGGTCCAAAGAATGCCTTAATCATTTCTCCAATGATATTCTGTCTAAGATTTCGCCTTGAGTGTAATCCAACAAGTTCTAGAGTAAGTTAAGACCATTTAAATTCACAAAATTTCCATAAAATTTCTCTAGGTAGTCAAAACAATTAATCATCATAAGAGGCATTTATTGAACATAGGAAATATCAAATTAAGTAAGATCAAGTAAAGAATTAACAACTAGATTTAAGCAATGAGAATTTTTCCTAAAAATTATAATCAATTTCAATCATATTCTTATCATAGGCTTTTTATTTATCAAACCATACTATTTTTATCATTATTATTATTACTATTATTTTTTTAAAATAAATAAAATAATAACTTTCCCTCCAAACTTAAATATCACATTATCCTTAATGGAGAAAAGGAAGAAAAAATAAAACAAAGAATGAGATAAAGTAAGAGATGCTCCCCTAATATTTTATTTGTTTATTTTTTTGGTCTTCCAATTGAATATTTTCCTTGAAGGTGCAGCCGTGTATCCCTTGGAGATCTCCCCGGTCTCTTCGTTCCTTAAATTTGATGGAAGTGGTTTCAGTTCAAACTTGGGTGGTTCCTTATGTGGTAGCTTTGGAAATTCAGCTCCATAAGTCTTGTCGGCCATGACCACATCTCAGTCGCTTATTTGAAAACAAAGAATGTACCATGGAAGGGAATTCCATCGATTTAAATACGTCATAAGTGACCTGCTCCTCGTCGACCCTCAAAATGATTTTCCCTTTCTGGACATCAATGAAAGTTCTTTTTGTCACCAAGAAAGGTTAGCCCAATATCAAAGGGATCTCCTCATCCTGCTCCATATCGAGTAAAATGAAGTAGGTCCGGAATATGAACTTATCAACTTTTACCAGTACATCCTCAATGAGTTATCTCGGGTATTTAATGGATTTGTCTACCAACTGTAGAGAGATGGTGGTTGATTTTGTTTCTCCAAGACCTAGTTCCTTAGGCGGCAGTTTCTTTTATAAAATTGCATTGCTCTCCTCGGTCGCCAACTGTATAGAGATGGTGGTCGGTTTTGCTTCTCCAAGACCTAGTCCCTTAAGCGACAACTTCTTTTGTACAATTACACTACTCTCCTCGGTCGCCAACTGTAGAGAAAACTAATTATAAATCTTATGTTTTCTTAATCTCTACGGAAAAGGAATTGGTAGATCATAAATTGAAAGATAATAAGTTTCAGATATAAACTTCCTAGATTTATTGGGTTTTGTAGCCCGTTTATTCTCCTTAGTTATTTAAACTTGTTGGTTGGTCACATCCCGATTGATTTCTTTCACCTCGTACTCGGTCTCCTTCTTCTCTGACTCCACATTTTCGACAACTTCTGCATCTCACTTTGCATTTACCGACTGGTCATATGTTTGCCCACTTCGGATTAGTCACAATGTTGCTCGATAAAGTCCCTGTTGTCCTTTCGGTAAGCATGTTTGATAGTTGATCGATTTGTGCCTCAAGATTTCAGATTGAAATCGAGTTGTTTTGGATCACCATATCAGTTTTTTGCATGTACTACATAAATATATTCTCAAGTGTTGACTTTTTCCCTTTCTGTGGAAACTATTAAGTTGGTCTAGCTGGCACTTTGTTATTGCTCTATGAAAAATTAGGGTGATTTCTCCATTCGGGATTGAACGTGTTTGAATAAGGATTATTTTGATGTTAGAAATTGGACAGGTAATGGGTTTGTTCATAACTCGGTTGGGCAAATGGATTCCCCACTAGGCAATCTAGACCTGAATGATTTCCTGTGCAATGATCACAAACAACATTAGTTTGAATAGCATTATGGTTCATCTTACTTAGTTGTTGTGATAGATTTGTCATCTGTGCCGCCAATGTGGTAATAGCATAATCTCTGAATGCCTTGTACTCATGGTCAGCCATATTAAATTTGGAGGCAACGACCTTTTTCTTCTTCTCTTTATTTGTCCGACGTAAGTTTCTTTCAATCTCAGGATCGAAAGGTGTATGCTCTAATGATTTAGATCAAGGCATGCACTTTTGATTCCTGAAGAGAAAAACCAAACTGAGATCTAATTTAAACCAATTTTTTAGAAATAAATAAAATCCAAAATAGTAAAAATCAAGTGAGTATCAATATCAATAACAAATAACTATTCCCCAGCAATGGCGCCAAAAACTTGATCGCAAAACAATATATCTGCAAGTGCACAGAATCGTAACAAGCAGTAAAACATTTTAAAGAAAAAAGTTATCGAATCCACAGGAAATAATTATGCTATTAAGTATTGAAATTGACTAAATTAATTAATACTTGAAAAATCGAAATTTGAAGAATGGTTTATCTAAATTAAACTGAAGAAAAGAACATTAAAATTAAGATTCTAAAAATAATAAGAATAGATCTAGAGTATTTGATTTCACCTAGTAAATCCCATACAATTTATTCTTCATTATTATAGAATCCCAATTATCCCAAGTTGATGATAAAAGTCCTTCAACTATTCAATATTTTCTCTCGAACAATATCAAGAATATCTTCAACTAAATATCTCTATGTGAATTTAACTAATTGGAGACTCAAGTTTAACAACGATACAACTTGAAACAAAGTCCTTCAAAAGGTTAATACAGTCATTCGGCTGAAATAAATTAAATGAATACAAAGGTTCAATAACAATAATGCGAAAAGTCTCGTGCTATCACTCCTCAAGTGGGGCTGGTCCTTTTGCTCATACCCCTCCTCTACATCAAAGTCTACGATTCCATGAAACGGAACGGTAGGTAGGAATACCACAATGGGATTTCATAATCTCAATAAATAAATCAACAAAACAACAACCAAGAGATTCAAGCATAAAATTATACAAACAAACAATGCACTATAGTCATGGAAGCAAAAACCCAAAAATATTCATTTTTACAACCATCACCAAAATGCTTTTGTTAGAACCGCTCATGCTAAAAACCCTTTGTACCCAAAACACATCCATTTATTACATATGCACCATGGTGTCCCCTAAGGATCATGTGCACACCCTAGTTTCCTTCGTCATACCACAGGTAACGACCGTGCATGTGATTTCATAATGAGCGATGCCCAACTCCGCTCCAGGGGCATACGTGACCAGGCATCCTCTAGCCCCCACTGTCTAATCCGAGCCCGTCGTCACCCAACAACAACCCAGGGGACGTCACACAGTTTATTAGGCTACTAAGTCACTAGAGGAGCTCCACCGAGATAATACCTCATATCAGTTTGGGATCGTGATACGCACACAGCCACAAAAATATTACCAAGACATGAAAACCCAGTTTTCAAGTTTATTAGCATAGCATATAACGCGGTATAATTGAATAAATCATGACATATATCAATAACAGTAATATGCAGATGCTTGATAGGCAGTTTATTGGATGGCATGGTATAGCACACAACAGTCACACACAACAACAGAGCAGTCACAAGTCCACAGCTTCACAAACCCCAACTACCTGCATTTCCCATCCTCCATCTAGCCCTCAGCCCAAATTTTGATAGTGACTACATCAAATATTCCCAACACTTCCCCGAGCCTAAAGCCCTTCTCAAACACAACCAAACTACAACAAAGTTAGCGATAAATTAACGTTAAACATTTAAGGGTTGGGCTGGTGAGTTACTTATTACATAGAAGGCAATTATTTTGGATGATTGCGAGTGATGGTTTAAAGTGTCCCGTGATTGAATTAGTGCGCACGTCGCTACACAGACGCACAAAGATGATTGGGTTAAATCAGAACGCAGTTTGAAGATTAAAAAATACAAAACAAGGGGTAGAAGACTTCCTGAGTTGGCGCTAAGAGTGGCGGGGCAACGACAAAGTAAGGTGGAAGAGGCAGATCTGGCGAGACAAAGGACTACCGGTGAAATTTCTCTCAAAGAGGTGGCAGATATAGAGTGCAAATGGGTGGAGGAGAGGGTTTCCACGGCGGGGTGTGGAGGAGTACACCGGTGTAGAACCTAGGGAAGGGGATGGCGGGAAAGGGAAGTGGGGTACTCCGAGGTGGTTGCATGGCCATCAGAAGGAAGCTAGGGGTGGTGGCTCATGGTGGCACTAGGGCAAAACTAATTGTAGAGGCTTAGGGATATAGATCCAAGGGTGGGGAAATGCTAGTACGCGGTTTTGAGAGATGAAAAATCTGATTGAGGGATGGTTTAAGGGATGAGGAGCTCGACTTATTATAGGCCGATGGGTGGTTCTCTGCAGCAGAAGCAACGACTGCGATTAAGGGTAGGGGACAGTGTGGGCTTTGCAAACAATGCACGCGTGGTGTGTGACGAGAGGCCACCAATGGCGGCGTGCCATTTCCATGGCCGAAACGGCTCGGTAGTAGAGGTAGTGGGGGAGACTAGAAAATGGGGCGCACGGTTTGGAGAAAAAGGGTGGTGGTGCAGTCAATGGTGGAAGTGGTGCGCTGTGACGGATGCATGGCAAAACTAGACAGGTGACGAGGGACTGTGGTGCAGGGTCACAGGCACGAAAGGAGGAAGGAAGAAAAAGAAAAAAGGAAAAGAAAGAAAACTAGGGTTTTCACCCTGCATCCCAAAATGAAGTTGTTCCAAGGGGAGAAAAAAAAAATTCACTTCCCAGCAACTAAACAGTGCCTTTTTGAGAGAGGGGGATGGGCTCCCAGCTAGCCCACGGGCTGGGCCCAATTTCTCCTCTCCTTTAGGCCTAAAATCGGCCCCCTTACACACCACAACAAGCCAAATAAGTCCACAATAACCAATTGGGCTCCAATTCCCTTAAGAAAAAATAAAAAGGAAAAAAGGAAACCCACAAAAATGCTTAGGGGCCTCACACCCTAATCGCTTTGGACTGCTTTTATTTTTGTTCTAAGATATCTTTCAACATATAGTTGAAATGTTTGAAAAATGGAAGTAACATCGTATTTAGAGCAAATTGGAAAAAACCATGTATATCTTGAAAAATGATCTACAAATGAGACATAAAACTTATTTCCATTGCTTAAAGAACAAGGGTAGGACCCCATACATTCGTGAAAATTAACTCCAAAGATGTTGTAACAAAAACATTAGAAATGGTAAAATGGAGTCGATGGCTCTTTTCTTGTTGACCGGAAGAACAGACTTGAGACACTTTATTAGACAACACTGGTAGCTAAAACTTGGAGAGAATGTTGTGGACGACACAAAGAGTAGGATGGCTAAGCTGGGAATGTGAATGATCAATCGAGGTGTTCTCACAAATGAACCAACGATCAATGAAGGATCATATCTATTGTAGCACTTAGTTGTTGTGTGCCCAAGTTTGCCACAAATTGGGCAAGTTGGTTGGGAATTACCAGAGTTACAGCCTCTGCTGGGGCCCCTACCATGATTAGGAGGCTGGGAGGACAGTGAAGAATAGTTGCTAAAGTTGTCATGTGGTGAAGAGCCATTGCGAGGACGAGACTGAGGGGTTCTAGGCAACATTGATTGAAGAGTTTTTGAGATCAGTTAAGGACTGCTGCTGAGTGAAGTGCAGTTCATGAGTTAGAAGATGCCCATAAACAACTTCCAATGTCATAGGTTCCACTCGAGTGGTAGTGGAAGTGATGATCAAGTCGTAATCAGAAACCAAGACCTGCAATAACATAGAAGAAAATATGATTATCATTAAGAGGCTCACCACAGGCTGCAAGGATGTCGGAGAGGGATTTAATTTGCTGAAAATAACCAGCAATGGAGGAATTCGCCTTCTTCAATGAGGCCAATTGAATGCGAGTGTGAGTGAGGTGAGCACGAGAGTTGACATAGTACATGGCTTCTAGTTGAAGCCAAACATCTCGAGAAATATATTTGCCAAATACTTGAGCCAAGACAGTTTTGGATAGAGATGAAAGGAATGCCAAGAGAATTAGCTGATCCTGTTGACACCAGTGGGTGTGGGCAACGTTGGACACAAGTTCAGTGGAACGATCTGGAAGAGAATAGAGGCAGCCGATGGAGGACATGGAATACTGTCATCATGGTAACCAAAAAGTTGTCCTTCTTCGAGGTAGGGAACAACCTGAGCCTTCCAAATAAGATAATT
>QEOT01009246.1:7306-59947 GCA_003123785.1 Pterocarya stenoptera | reverse complement strand
TAATATTATTAAAAAATATTTTTTTAATCAAAAAGTAAAAAAGAATTTAAAAAAAATATTAGTCTTTTCACTTGAGCTAATAAAAAAATATTAATCATTAAAAAATAATTTATGATTAAGAAAATATTTTTTAATGATATTATAAATTTGTTTTTATTTTTTAAAAATATTTAAAAATATCTATATAAAAAAAACACCTGAAACAACCGACCGGAGCTCCGGGCAGGCGCTCAAGCATTTTCCTTTTTAAGAAGAAACAAAAAGAAAGAAAGCCGCTATTTGTGTCAAGTTTACAACTTTAGGCCCTTCTGCTTACATAGTACTAGTGCTAGTACCCATACTATGTAATGCTAAAAGTCAACCTTTTGCACACGTATCATGAACATATTTAATATTAGTAGGTGTGTAGTAGAACTCGATCGTGATGCTAAATTCATGTCTGCGCGCTAATGGCTCCATTCAGACGTACAGTTACATTATAATTTCGATCGAGTAGGTTTTGTACTTAAGAACCTGTTTCTTCCGTCAAACTATAAATGCATTTTATAATTAACGTATAAAAGTTTAATTTTTATAATTTTCATCTTATATTATCTTATCATTATAATTTTTAAATTTCAATTCAATTTTTTTAAATTTTAAAATAATAATAATATTAAAAAATATTATTTTCAACTTTCATCTAAACTTAAAAAATTTTATCTCACCCTCCAAAGTTAAACTAATATTAGTCATGAATTTGGGTTTGAACTACTAAAGATATTGTATTTTTAAGTATGACTTCTATTCTCGCTAGCTAGACCAAAAGATCAATCCCTGCAGTAATTGTCGTGGAATCTCCAATGCCGGGATGAAAATTAACACACACGTGTGTGTATATATACATAGAATAAAGATAGAGCCATCGCTGGTAGCTCCCTGACTCTATAATGTGTTTTTTATGTGTATTTTTTTAATTCTTTTTTTATATAGATGTTTTTAATAATTTTAAATATTTTAAAAAAATAAAAAAAATTCATAATATTATTAAAAAATACTTTCTTAATCATGAAGTAAAATCGTGATTAAGAAAATATTTTTTAATGATTTTTTTTTTACTTAGTGATTAAGAAAATATTTTTTAATAATATTGTGAATTTTTTTTATTTTTTTAAAATATTTAAAATTATTAAAAACATCTATATAGAAAAAGAATTAAAAAAATACACATAAAAGCACTTACTAGAGCCAGCGGTAGGCGGCGGCTCTAGCACCACTCATATACATAATCAGGAGTATTCAAATCACAATAATTGTTCCTCGTAACGAGGAAAACGAATCTTACTAGGATCTGCAAGCTACTGAGCCACCTTGAACAGTCAACCGTCTCCCACTCCAGAAACAGCCATCAATTCTCACTGGCCTAAAAGTGCAAAGAGCCCCTCTCTCTCTCTCTCTCTCTCTCTGTGATAAAGCACTATGGAAACTTTTCATCAAAGTGCCGCATGATGAAAAGGGGGTTTCTATAAATCGCTGTCTCCAATTTAGATAAAGAAAACAGCAGTTCCTGATAGGTTTGAGAAAGAGAAGGGGGTCATGTCTCGCAGAAATTCATGTCCAGTAACGATGCTTTCATTGCCAATCACTTACAAAATATGCAATTTGTATTTACCAAGTACTAAGTAGATCAAGTATTAAAAGGTTCGTCGGTGCCTTTGTTTAACTTTTCACTCAGCATCATCAACACCGGCCAGCTAGCCCAGAATAAAAGGATGAAACTGGAAACGAATTTTGAACTGGAAAATGAACTCCAACGAGAATTCTAATTAGCTTCCTTCGTACCCACGACCAAGAGAAGGACTGTAATGAGGGATGGGTTTTAATCTTATATTATAACGATCGAGTTGCATCTATATATATGTTTGCAATTCCAAGGAAAAGCGCTTACCACGTAATTCTAAAACTTGATCAGGAAATGAAGAAATGACGCTGCAATATGTTTTGTTTTCCAGAGAAAAGCAACACTAGGAAACCCAACTGGCAACAATACAAGCTAGAACATACAGAATACATATTTATCATAACTGACAGTGACATGACACATGAGTAAAAATAGTACCTCTCTTCTCATCACCCCTACTCGCCTGTGTAGAGAGACACACTCTCTCGCCTCCACTGGCAATTAATATCATAGTTAAACTACTTCAACTTCCAAACCCATATTTATAAAAAGTAATTGAACGATGCTAAACAGTAAACTCTACTCTAGACTCGTACCAGGGGGGGAAAAAACAAGGGGAACATGGCGAAACTTATATCTAATGGATAAGAAATGGTGCAAATTAAGGACACGAGTGGATGTCACTGCCATCTGAGTCACGTATCTGATCAATGCTCCTCTGAATTGTCGGAGCTTGGTTCTGGGGCAATTGGAGCAGGGTTTTCGATGCAGCCTACTTTCTTTGCAGCCACTGTTGCTGCAGTCACCACGCCTTTTGCCAAGGTTTTGCCTATCTGGGCCTTAACGTTACCTCTCCTTGGAGAGTTTTTTGCTTCGGGATTCCCTCTTTCCATTGCCTTGAATTGTATAGGAGGTAAAAGAAGCTCAGAAAGTTCTGTTCGGATGCAGAGTAAGAACAGAAGAGTGCAGACTCTGCTTCTGATACAAGGAGAGAAGAGAAAGAAGAAAATTTGAAAGAGTTCAGAAAGAACTTGGTGGGGGAAGAGTCTGTGGTGGGGTGCATTTATACAAGGATGAACACGAGCAACAAGGGTCGGAGGGTTTCAGACTTTGTTCAGGAATTGACGAGTCATACCGCTAGCCACATTGTGTGAACACACACACAGTCAAAACTGAAGTTTGAATTCAAAAGACGTAAAAGAAAACTGTAATGTGGAGTGGAGTGAGTACCATCGAAAGCATCAATCACACAGCTATTTTTTCCTTTTAATTAAGGTTCCAGGCTCATTTGCTGATGGTTCAAATGTGCCTGTATGATTTTGGATTCTTATGGCAATGCCACTCCTGCCAACAAAGTTTTGGTCAAATTTCACCACCATGAATGGATGAATGGAATAAAGTCAAAGTTCCGCCATATCAAATACTTCAGCTGGCCAAAGGGGCCACATTCTACCCGTCGATGGGAATCTTTTCATTGCCAACAAATTAAAAAATTAATAAAAAGTACCGAGAAAATCAGCTTTGGTAACTTGAGGATACTGATGAAACCAGGAGCCTTCTTTCTATCTACTAGATTAAGATCACACATGATGTTCATCTATGCAGCATGTACATGATCTATATTCACTATTCATGAAACGTTGAATAATTAGAAAGGGAGAGAATTTGAACCCTCCTCCCACCCCAAACACAAAAAAAGCTAGGGCATTTTATCTAAATTTAATATTGGGAATGTCATGTATCGGTTGGGGAAGCTGTAGGGAGCGTCTTTATTACTACAGGCATCCGTGTGTTGAGGAATAATCTTATATTTTCTGTTGGCTGCTGCTGCTGCTTGTTTAGAGAGCATTGGAATTTGTTCATATAAAGAAACCGATCACTAGTGAAGCCAGGGGAGAGTTTATTAAGTAAGAATCTTTTGGCTTTCTGTATGTTTGGCCTAGAAATGCCTCTTTTTTTCTCTATAAATGATCACTTTTAATCGGTGTAGTTTCCACACAACAAGATATTGTGATCTATATTATCAGTATAAAAACATTTACAATATCTTTTAATAAAAAAAAGGTATTGCAATACTGCTTAGGAAATACATGTTTCCCCCAAAAATCATTTTTCCGGTAAGATAATCTGGCAAAACGAGTGGGGGCTGAGTGAATTGCTTTGCTAAGCAGAAAAAGGAGGAGGAAGAGAAAGCAAAAGAGAAAGAGCGGAATGATCTGTTCAAGATTGTGGTCAGCCAGCCAAAAGTCTATATTATGCGAATTTTTCAAGGTGGGACGGTGTACCAAGGGTTTCAAATGCAAGTTCTCACATGATTTCAATGTCCAGAGGAAGGGTGAGAAGATTGATATTTACAGTGATAAGCGTGATCAAGGCGGTTGAATAGACCTTTGGTTTTTGTGTTACAAAGTCACATCTTATTGCCTTGCTGACTCCCCCCCACCCAAAAACAAAAAAAATATATATTTATATATTTTGACTGTTTTTGCTAGTACTGTGCATCCGGACCGGATTTTTATCCGGTCCGGTCCGAAAACCGGATATCCGGTAGACCCGGGCGGTTAACCGCCCGGATTATTAGTGTGCGGTTACTAAATACATTGAAACCGCCCGGATCCGGACACGGATCCGGTTTGGCCATGCGGTTATCCGTAACCGCAGTATTTAAATGAAAGTGTGAATACACTGAATAGGTTTAAAGCCGAATCGTCCCAGACGAAGACACCCAGCCTCTGATATCCTCGATTCCTCACTCTCTCCCGTGCTCTCTCTGGCCAAAACAAAACCCTAAGCCATTTTCTTCGCCGATCTTCAGTCTCGATCATCTCTCCCTCTCTTTAGAGTCATCTGCACAGGCCCATCTTGCAAGGGTTCTCCGAATAGCGTCGAGACCGACAGCCTTGCACGCTTCGCCATCCTAGAGCACGACAAAAAAGGTCTGTCTTCTCTCCTTTCTTTTCCCCATCTTGTTTGATTTCTTTATCTCGGGCCTCTAATTTCTTGTCGAGGTTTTGTTTGTGCCGTCAGATTTAGTGGGTATTTCCTATGTTTCCCACTTTGGCTAGATCTAAGTTTATGTGTTTGTAGATATGAGTTTCTGTGCTTGTAGATCTAAGTTTCTATGTTTATAGATCTGCTTTTTGGGTTTTTTTTTTTTTTTTTTTTAAATCTTCCAGCAGAAACGTATGTTTGTCTACAAATTATTCTGTGTTATTGGGTTTGAATCTTTGTCTATGGTGTGACATATATAAATGTATTTTTAAAACATAACAAGTTTAATCGATATATTCAGTTCAAGTTTAGTCCTTTCTCGAGTCCCCTGAAAGATTTTGGTTTACGTTGAAAAACAAAAATCTGGTCTTCTAACCTTCAACCTTGATGGATTTTTAAAACCATATTTGAGTAATTATTTTTATTTTTATTTTTATTTTGTGAGAACCATAAAGGATAAGAATGGAAAACCAAAACGTAAATCCGGTGAAGGAGAGATCAGATAGTAAAAGATAGAACTTACCTTCCTCTGCTTCCTGTTGTGCAGAAGAATTTTGTGACTTACTTGGTGAGGGTTTTATATTTCCGAACTTGACTAGCATGACAAACATGAATAAATTGTAAGTCATCTTATAGAATAAAATTTTAAGAACTGCAGGAATGCAAAGTTATAGAATAAATTGTAAGTCATCTTATAGAATAAATTGCTTAGATGAGGTTTAATTAACCATGATTTCTTTTTCAGTGTGCAGGAAGATCAACTGGTTTGATTTCTAGATCATAAGGCTTTGGCTGAACTTATAATTAATAGGTATACATGCTCTGATCTCTTCTACTCTATCACTAATCACTATCACTAACTTAGTTGGTTTTGGGAATATTATTGCTTCGAATCAAGGCAAAAAGAATGATTTCATCCAGACTGTTCACGCTATTTCAGTCCTGATGATCTTAATTTTCTCAATTTAACAATTCCTTCTCTCATTGCCAAGGTGATTTTGAAGCTCTTTATCCTTTTGAAGAACCATATGCTAATGGTGATGCAGCTATATTGGATCTAACTCTGTTTTGTTGCCACTAACAGAGTGAGTCAGGAGCAAATTCTGAAGCAAAATCCTCAATGGTTGTAGAATCTAGTGACGACGAGGCCAAGCATGAGACTGAAGTGACTGTTGCCGAGGGCAATACAAGTGCTGTTGGTGATGATCTTCACCTTCTGGATTCTTTAATAAAATTTCATTTTAATTTTACTTTTTGATGCATCATTCTATTAACTTCTTTCAATCAATAGAGATATTGTATAATTATTGTATAATGCTTCGTATATTATCATTGTCAATAATGATGATATTTTGAACATCTAACAATATACCTAAAGTCAGCTAAAAATACTTGTTAAAAGACTGACCTTGAGTGGAAAACTTGGATGCTGGAATGCTTGCAGGGTCTTAATTGGTCTATGTATCGAGAGTGCAGGAGAACTACTTAGATCAAAATAGTAATCTTGTCTTTTTAAAGAGCTTGACGTTCCCAGCAAAATAGAAGTCAAAAGAGAGGAAGCTGTTGTTGGAACTTCCTCTTGTTTTGATCGAGATGATGATGATGAAGAAGTTGTGATGTATTAGTTTATTTAGATTATTATTTATTGTGATGTATTATTATTAGTTTAATTATTATTAGTTGTGATGTATTATTATTTATTTTGTTCTTTGTAAATTTATGTTTTTCATTGTGATGTAACAACAATATTATCTATTTTGCATTTTTATTTATTTTGTTTTTTAATTTATTTTTGTATAAATTAATTTTAGAAAGTGTTTAAATTATATTTTAAAAACAATCTGGGTAATGTAAGCATGAAATTAGAATTTTTAAAAAAAGTTGTTATAAATTTTTTTAAAAGTTTTAAACAAAAGTAAAAACAGAAATCCGGTTATAAACCGGATTAAATCCGGATACCCGGATTAAATCCGGATATCCGGTTACAAACCGGATATCCGGATGTAATCCGGATTAATCCGGGCGGATAACCGCCCGGTTTCTAAAATCCGGATCCGGATCCGGTTATGGCCGGATATCCGGATCCGGATCCGGTTGCACACCCTTAGTTTTTGCTTATTTGTTGATTTAAAGAAACAATGGAGGATTGGGATCAAGAGATGCTGGAGAAGGTGGTGGAGTCAAAGAAGACCGAGTATAACCAGAATAAACCAACTGATATTGTAGGTTCATTTAACTCTTGAATTCTTTATTCCAATACAACGTTAGCAGCAGATACTTCTCATACAAACATGTTTAAGTTTATGCGTGAATGTAGGGGACTGTAGACTAATCTCGTAGTTATATTTCTAGATGTATCTGTGACAAGTTCCCTAGTTTTGGGCGGGATATTAATTCTTTATGTTGCGCTAGTTAGCCAACTGCAGGTAGGATTATGAAGTGGGAATATTCCAAACTCTGTTAGTTGTTTGATAATTTTGGAGTAATGTACCTGTTGATGTCGTGTTTTGCATACTTAGACCACATCCTTCAGTCTGTATTCGATATGACCATTTACAATCCTTAAAACATGAAAGGAGAAACACGGAAAGGGGTGGGGATCTCGGGGTCCGTTGATGGTTCTTTATTCATGGTTCTTCTCCCCCCCCCCCCCCCCCCCCCCCCCNTTGCCTACATGTTTTCGTCGTTTAATATCTCAAAATCAAATTGTTTGACACAATTTATATATTCATATATATAAGAGGATCCACTGGCTAGCTGTCTTGTGGACCTTCCTTTTGCTGGGGATATTTTGATCACGATGGCCTATGTCCTATGCTAGCTAGCTAGCTAGTACCATTCAACCTTTTGACTTTGATGTATCACTGAAATTCTGAACATTCAAAAAGGTCGTTGCATTCAAAGCCCCACTATAAGTGTGACTCCGATCAGATAAGGAAATACAATTAACAATGATTACTTTAGTTTTAAGAGAATGATCGTTAATATGGCCGGGGTTGAGACGCTCATTTTACAAATCTTATAAAAAATATATAACAAATCCTCCTACAGAAACATCTAAAACTAAAGTGAACTGGACAGAAATTCACACTCTTTTTTTTTTTTAATCAAGCACGATCATCATATATAAATAATAAGGAAAAAGAGGTACTTTTACAGCCAGCTTAATAAAAAGAGCTAGTACTACTAGGTGGATTCTTTACGCTAGGAAATTTCAACACACATTGGGGTAAGTTTAATAAGGGATATAGAGTCAAACACATTGTTAATTTGTTGGGGCCCATTGTGCTATGCCCCCATCGATTCTCGTGTCGATGAATTTTCTTAGTAGACCATCTCTTAAAAGACTTTAGCAACCAGAAGATGTATCAGAGAATGTTGTATTTATTCCGGAGGGATTGGTTTTGACACTCGCTACCACTTTATTATCTCCTTCAATAATGATGTCAGATAGTTGCCTGAGAGATGCCTCTTCAATAGCTAATTATGCTGCCATGGCTTCTCCAAAAACTGGATTGATCGAGTCTATTCTTCTGGAGGCTGCAAATATGATTTCCCCATAGGAAGTCACACTCTCATTTAGTCTCTACTAATTATTATAGAGGACAAATTTCTTTTTTTTTTTCTTTTATTTTTTGAAGGTTACTTCAGTTTTATACTTTTACGTAAAAATAAATATAATAGGTACAAGTCTCGTATAAGTTTTTTTGTAAAAAAGTAAATTTTATTAATAAAAAATAATTTTTTTTACACTTTTTTTTAGCCGGGAACAAATTTTTTTTATTTAGGTAAAAAACATATATATGCTATATAGCTAGCTGGATTATAAGGAAAAAGAAGTCATGAAGAATTCCATTGGTCATATATATAGTCCAAGTTGTCCCACGATGCCACGTGATAGCATAGACCGAAGATGCATGGATGCGGGCGCTATGAAGTGTGAACGCCCGGCTGGCTGATCACTATTTCTGTTTGCAAGTGGATATAGTTCTGCTTCTCTTCTTAAAATATCTTCTACCACGTGTTAATCTAACCATTATCTATCAATTAATTTGACATGCTTCCGAAAAAACCTGCATTAATTAATTTTTGAATTTATTTTATATAATTAATTGAGTTATTCTACTTATTATTCATACACTACATATTTATTATAAAAAATAAAAAATAAAAATAAATATGATATATGGTGTGTGAAGATAATAAATAAAATTATTCTATATATATATAAGAGATATTTTAAAAAATGATGAGATAATTTTCAATATAAAAAATAGAGAAAAGATTGAGAAAAAGAAAAGGAAAATAGAGAAATTGAATATGAGAAATGAATATTTTTACTAGTCATAGACTCATATATTTACTAGTCATAGACTCATATATATTATATTCACGGGTAGTGCTACAACTCCCGCTAGGGGCTCTCACTGGGAGCTCCTGTTGGGGTGTGGTGTTTTTTTTTTTGTGTTTTTTTTTAATTAATTTTTATATATTTTTTAACACTTTTAAATATTTTAAAAAATAAAATAAATTTAGAACATCATTAAAAAGTACTTCTTTAATTAGAAAGTAAAAAAAAGAGTCATTAAAAAATACTTCCTTAATCATGAAGTAAAATAAAAAAATATTTTTTACTTCATGATTAAGTAAGTATTTTTTAATAATATTGTAAATTTTTTTTATTTTTTTAAAATATTAAAAATTATTAAAAAAATTTATATGAAAAAAAACTTTAAAATATACATATGAAAAAAACACTATAACTCAGGGGAGCTACCAGCTGGAGCCCCATCGGTAGATAGAGAGCTGCTAGGCATCCACAACTATTCACATGCACACAACACACTTTTTTTTTTTCTTTAAAATGCCAAATCTCTCTCATCATCTCTCGGCTACGTCCTCTCTCTCTCATCAAAGTTTTCTCTCTCTTCAACCTCTCTCACTCTTCAAGCTCTCTCTCATCACCTCTCTCTCTTCCGACTCTCTCTCCGACCTCTCTCACTCCTCAAACTTTCTCTATCTTCGACCTCTCTCTCCTTAAGCTTTCTCTCTCATCAATTCTCTCTCATCAAACCTCTCTCAAGCTTTCTCTCTCATCAAACCGACCTCTCTCTCTTCAAGTTTTCTCTTTCATCAAACCGACCTCACTCTCTCCTCAAGTTTTCTCTCTCATCAAGCTCTCACTCTCTGTCTCTCAACGTTTCTAACTTCTCTCTTCAACTGTTCTCTCATATCAAGAGGAAAAAAATCCAACGATAAAATCAGTTAACACATAAAATATGTATTGACTGATGTATAGAATAGGCTGAAGCATATATTTTCTCCGGCAGATATAGAATTTCCCGTATAATATATACGACCATGAATAAATATAGATAGAAGCCACTGTTTGGAGAAGCCATTTTACACACATGATGTAACATCATTTAGACCACACACAGAGAAGATGGAAAAAAAAAATATATAACGGTAGCCACGCAGTGAGTGCAACGAGTACACCGCTACAGTGGCTTCTATGTAGAATTACTAATACGACCATTAATACCAAACACCCCATAAAAAGGATAAAGTGCATACGTACGTGTCCACGTTTAATTGGATCGTTTTTACTTTAAAAGTAGACGCAGTCAGCGAATGAGACGTACGACGTCAGAGACATACATCATCGATGATGATGATGATGACGACGACATATATCCGGAAGTCAACTAAAATCTTGATGATCGAACCACAGCTAGATTCGCCTTCCAGAACTCGCATGCAATGGGTTTGAACTCAAAGCTCATCCCCAGTTAAGGAACCAAATTATATAAAAATAAAACGCATTTGTAGGGCCTAATCTACTAGTGACTGCTCCACGGTAAGAGAAAAACCATCAAACAGAACAAACATTGGATTTCCGAAAAACAATCACTAGTAACTGCAGAAATTAGTTTTTTCCTGTTTCTTGTTAATTTGTGTCCCACTTATCCAATAATTATTAGCAGATACAGTTTTCTTGCACTTTAATTAAAGAATAATGATAGAATTATTACTTTATTATTATTTATCTATTATTTAATTTGAATTTGAATTTTTAAAATTTTTATTTTACTTAATAATTAAGAAAATTAGTATTAATAAAATTATATTTTTTTAAATTTTTTCTTAGTAATTAAGTTTAGATTCAGGTGAGTATCCATGAAAAAAGAAAAATGATAGAATTACAACTTCTTTACAATTGTTCTACCTTCTTCAAATAAAATAATATTTTTTTGAAATATTTATTTTAGTTTTGATTTTGATTTGATCTGTTTGAATTAAAAAAAGTATTATTTTATTGATAAATTGTAAATAGGTTGTAACTATATCATTGCTCATGAAAAAAATAGAACCATATTGATCGTGTCTACTGCTCATATTTGTCTGCCGTTTTGCATTAAATAGAATCATAGATACAATCTATTGATCAGTTAATTCGCATAATTTTCGTAAATCTATAGGATTTTTTTAATTATTTATCCTCCTATTTTGCAAACCATAGTCTTTTAAATGTTTTAATCTTGTTTTTATTTGATTCGTTAATTCATTTATTGTAATTATTTTAATTCATTCAACATCCAATTCATGACCTTTTTTTATTCCTTTCTTTTTGTGATATATATATGGTACCGATGCATCTCTCTCTCTCTCTCTCTCTGTGGCACATTATTGAAACATAACGATGACAGACCCAAAAAATCCACTAAACTTCTTATCATGTTGTTATTGTTGAATTGCAAGTAACCCACGAAAATAGAACGATCTCACATATCTGGATAATCACAATCCTCTGTAGCTTTGAGGGGGAAAAAAAAAAAAAAACAGAGGAAGTAAAGAACAAAAACACTTGAGACCAGTGGTAGAGCGCACAGCATTGCGCTGCATGTGCCACCATTCGGTTCACTCTTATTTTCCCATAATTTCAGCTTTATTATCCAAGTGGTTGTGATTTGTGGGGAGGAGGGAATCGCCTTAATTGACTCCAGGAAGAGAGGGGAAAAGGCCTGTGATAAAGAAAGAGAAACAAGTACATGCAGTTGGCTTTGGTGATCAGGTTGATCAAGACCAGCTGTAGTGGGGATTAGTGGAGAGGAGTCAATTTTGTTCGCAAAGTTCGATGCTTTGCGTGAACACGAAGTTTATGAATATATATAAATGGATATAGGGTGATGGGGCCGTTTTAGATCTGTCTCCAAAGGCGTCAATGAGACAAATTTGACGAGGCATTAGAGATGTTTTATTCAACTCTCTCTCTCTCTCTTCTTGAGACATATCCGAGAAGGCATCAGATCATGTTTGTACTCAAATCTCTCTGTATGTCTCTCAGACACATCTTTGAATGCTTAAAATGGACAGAAGAATGGGTTGGCAATGGAGTCTTTTGCTTTTTTTACTCGACAAAAAAGCTGGGTTGACAGATTTAACATGATATTTTCCATTAAATTAATCATTAAACAAACCAATAAAAGCATGCTCTTGGATGTTACAGAGCAGCATGTTGGAAAAAATAAGCCATGAAAGTGGCAATACATACTAGCTAGCTTAGCTAGGTAACTTTTTGTTCTTGCGCGCCCTTCCACTTTTTGCTGGCCCTATTTTGCCCTTCCACTTTTTGCTGGCCCTATTTTGTAAGAAGAAACAAAAAGACAGAAAGCCGCCATTTGTTTATCTTAATAGCAAAAACATGCGAGATTTAAAAGGTCCCTATGATTTTCAGCCGTAACCGTCAAGTTTACAGCTTTAGGCCCTTCGATCTGCTTACATAGTACTAGTGCTAGTACCCATACTCTCAAATGCTAAAAGTCAGCCTTTTGCACACGTATCATGAACATATTTAATATTATTACGTATAGTACTCGTGATCCTAAATTCATGTCTGCTAATGGCTACATTCGTACGTACAGATACATTATAATTTCGACCGAGTAGGTTTTGTACTTCAGAACCTGTTTCTTCCGTCAAACTATAATTAATGCATTTTATAATTAACGTACAAAAGTCTAATATTAGTCATGAATTTGGGTTTAAACTATTATGGATATTGTATTTTTAATTGTGACTTCTATTCTCTCGCGCGCGCGCACATATATATATATATATATATAAATATGATCAGGAATATTCAAATCACAATAATTGTTCCTCGTAACGAGGAAAACGAATCTTACTAGCTTCTGCAAGCTGCTGAGCCACCTTGAACAGCCAACCGTCTCCCACTCCAGAAACAGCCATCAATTCTCACTGGCCTAAACGTGCAAAGAGCCCCCTTCTCTCTCTCTCGCTCTCTGTGATAAAGCACTATTGAAACAGTTCGTCAATGATACAGTGCCGCATGATGAAAAGAGGGTTTCTATAAAAAGTAACGATACACACAACACATTATATAATACATTATAAAATAATATTATAAAATGATGTTACTTTTATAAGATGTTTTATAAAAATACCCTTCATTTAAAATATAGTTGTATAAAGTGTTCTGAAAAATATTGTGTAAATCATTTTTCTTGTATAAATGAGCGGTGCTCCGCTAATTTTGACCAGTTAAAACTTATGTTTCTATTTTTTTTATTCATATTTTTTTTATTTTAAAATATTTTTAAAAATATAAAAAAAAATATCAATACATTAATAGTCACTTCCTTAACTATTTAGTAAAAAATAAATAAAATATATGAGGTGTCAAAATAAGGTTGGCAAAAAGAGTGGACAAAATAACATTTTTCTAATTCTCTAAATCGCAAACAGCAGTTCCTGATGGGTTTGAGAAAGAGAAGGGGGTCATGTCTCGAAGAGATTCATGTCCAGGAACGATGCTTTCATTGCCACTCACTTACAAAATATGTAATTTGTATTTACCAAGTTCTAAGTAGATCAAGTATTAAAAGGTTCATCGGTGCCTTTGTTTAACTTTTCACTCGGCATCATCAACACCGGCCAGCTAGCCCAGAATAAAAGAATGAAACTGGAAACGAATTTTGAACTGGAAAATAAAATCCAACGAGAATTCTTAGCTTCCTTCGTACTCACGACCAAGAGAAGGACTGTAATGAGGGATGGGTTTTAATGTTATATTATAACGATCGAGTTGCATCTATATATGTGTTTGCATTCCAAGGAAAAGCGCTTTCCACGTAATTCTAAAACTTCAGGAAATGAAGAAATGACGCTGCAATATGTTTTGTTTTCCAGAGAAAAGCAACAGAAAACCCAACTGGCAACAATACAACCTAGAGTATACAGAATACATATTTATCATAACTGATAGTGACATGACACATACGTAAAAATAGTACCTCTCTTCTCATCACCCCTACTCGCCTGTGTAGAGAGACATACTGTCTCGCCTCCACTGGCAATTAATATCATAGTTAAACTGCTTCAACTTCCAAACCCATTTTTATAAAAAGCAATCGAACGATGCTAAACAGTAAACTCTACTCTAGACTCGTACCAGGGGGGGGGGGAAAAAACAAGGGGAACATGGCGAAACTTATATCTGATGGATAAGAAATGGTGCAAATTAAGGACACGAGTGGATGTCACTGCCATCTGAGTAAGGTATCTGATCAATGCTCCTCTGAATTGTCGGAGCTTGGCTGTGGGGCAGTTGGAGCAGAGTTTTCGATGCAGCCCACTTTCTTTGCAGCCACTGTTGCTGCCGTCTTTACACCCTTTGCCAAGGTTTTGACTATCTGGGCCTTAACGTCACCTCTCCTTGGAGAGTTTTTTGCTTCGGGATTCCCTCCTTCCATTGCCTTGAATTGTATAGGAGGTAAAAGAAGCTCAGAAAGTTCTGTTTGGAAGCAGAGTAAGAACAGAAGAGTGCAGGCTCTGCTTCTGATACAAGGAGAGGAGAAATAAGAAAATTTCAAAGAGTTCAGAAAGAACTTGGTGGGGGAAGAGTGTGGTGGGGTGCATTTATACAAGGATGAACGCGAGCAACATGGGTAGGAGGGTTTCAGACTTTGTTTGGGAATTGATGAGTCATACCGCTAGCCACATTGTGTGAACACACACACAGTCAAAACTGAAGTTTGAATTCAAAAAACGTAAAAGAAAACTGTAATGTGGAGTGGAGTGAGTACCATAAGCATCCATCAAACAGCTATTATTTCCTTTTAATTAAGGTTCCAGGCTCATTTGCTGACATCGACATGGTTCAAATGTGCCTGTATGATTTTGGATTCTTATGGCAATGCCACTCCTGCCAACAAAGTTTTGGTCAAATATTCACCACCATGAATGGAACGCAGTCAAGGTTCCGCGATATCAAATACTTAGCGGGCCAAAGGGGCCACATTCTACCCCTTGATTGGAATCTTTTCATTGCCAACAAATTAAAAAATTAATAAAAGTACCGAGAAAATCAGCTTTGGTAACTTGAGGATATTGATGAAACCAAGAGCCTTCTTTCTATCTACTACATTAAGATCGCACATGTTCATCTATACAGCACGTACATGATCTATATTCACTATTCATGAAACGTTGAATAATTAGAAAGGGAGAGAATTTGAACCCTCCTCCCACCCCAAACACCAAAAAAGATAAGGGCATTTTATCTAAATTTAATATTGGGAATGTCATGTATCGATTGGGGAAGCTGTAGGGAGCGTCTTTATTACGACAGGCATCCATATGTTGAGGAATAATCTTATATTATCTGTAGATAAGATCTTAGGCATATTTATAAGAAATGAGCAATTCTCTCTTGTTGAACCAGTTTAATAAAATGAGTTAAGTTCATAAATTTTTTCATAGTATCAGAACCTGTCATAAAATGAATGAGAGCTCACACTAATTACCCTATGACAAGGATCAGAAAAAATACTGACATACACATGAGGAAGGATATTGAAGAATAATCTCACATTATCTGTAGACAAGATTTTGAGTATGTTTATAAAAAATGAGTAATTCTCTTTTATTGAACTGGTTTAATAAGATGAGTTAAACCTATAAATTTCTTCACCATGCAAGAGAAGGACAGTTCAAATTCTTTAACACATTTTTTAGTTGAGACCCTGATCAGGACCTGGGGCTAACCTTTTTTTTTTTTTTTTTATCAAAAGCGTGATTGCATGTGTAGATCATTATCCTGCAAAGCACATAAAGAGGAATGTTCGTAAAAATGTATCTAGAAGGATATATGGTAAGATAAACTACTTTTCTTGTTTCAGTGAAGCATAATAGCCGAAAGAGAGTCAAAAAGAGAATCCCTTTCCTTGGACTACAGGATTAATCATTCATGCATATATTATATTATATATTACCAGAAACAATGAATTATTTGCCTCAGAAGTTCAACAACTCCATTTGAAGACCAACGGAGCTTTAAGTGATTATGTAAAAGACATGGGACCAATCCTCTGACCAATATGGGATAAGAAGTTGGCCAGTCTTCTTCTCTCCTTGCTTTCAATTAGATGGTGATGGCCGAGAAGGTGAAAACAATGAGCGTTTTTAACAAAAGGTGATACAAAAGAGCCTCGGGTTTTTAACCATCTATGTAAGATGGGTCAATGACATTGATTGTTGATATTTGAAATTAAAAATCCACCTTTAAATAGGATGGAAAAAAAAAAAACATTGACCAAATAACCAGTGTGGGCCCAGATCACTCTCAGTGTGACTAGATTGCCCTATATATAGAACATGCAAATTCAACGTCTTGGCAATTATATTGTAGCCTAAATAAAATATTCGATGATCTTAAAATACCACATGCACTTTGGATTTTCTTGCTTCAAACACCCCATGAAACGGTCAAAATTCATCATATCATATGAAACAATTAGATTTTTACTGACATGACATCAATTCAGCCTTAGTGTGAACCATGTGATGAAAAAGTAACTGATCAACGGTTGATATATACAAACACATGCACGCCTATGTACATATAATTTTATTTTTTGCTTTTATTAAAATAAATGGGGTAGTGGCAGCAGCCCCTAGATCTCCACCCTGCCAGGATCAGAATTTCTTTACGTGTCCAAACCCACTTATCAAAAGCATTGATTACATGGCTAGCTAGCAATGGAAGTGCATGCACCCGTACCGTCTACGTCCGCACAATTTACGGAGATTAAGCTGCGGATGTTGATTTGAGTTAAATTAAATTGACTAGTGATTAGAAATGATGGAGTAAATTTTATAGAATTTATAAGTTTGAATATCTTTACGAGAAGTTAAAAAATATTATAATTTTTGTATGTAAGTAAGCATTGAATTGAAAATATTATAAATTTTACGTGTAAAGAGATTTTAAATAATAATAAATTTAAGAATTTAAGAATTAAATATTAAAATATTATCTTCAAAATAAAATTAGACTCAATTCAGATGAATCTATCAATTAATCGGGGTGTAAAACACACTGGTTTGTCTTAAATACCGGCAATAATATTCCAATCTGCAAAATGGGTCCCGTGGCCCTCATCAACATCCAATCCAAAGGCTTGTGCAGAATATACCCACCCTATATATATAATAATTTCAATGGTCTACTTGCATTTCTTTTTCACATTAAGGAGTAATAATGATAGCCTACTTTACTTGTTCAAATGGATGTTGGAAAGTCAGTGATGAATATGATATTTTCGGTTATTTAGTTCAATACAATTTGGAGACTGTTGGGTATCAACACATGACCAGGCTGGTCTCAGAATGTTGGAAGAATCATGGTAGAATTAGGCTGTTTTGGCTATGTTTTTAACTAATGATCTCGAGAACTAAGGAGAAATCACATAGGCTTTTGGATATCGGATTCTAAGTTTGTCAACAAATTAAAGTCATTTTGTTTTTGGAACATCAAAGGAATCAAATTCAGAAAATGATAGGGTTACTACTCTCCTACTACCCATTTACTATTCTTTTTATATTTGATTTTTTTAAAAAAAAATTTATTTTACTTATTGATTAAGGAAGTGACTATTAATAAAATTATATATTTTTTTAATTTTTTTTAATGATTAAGGATGTTAAAAAAATACTTAAAATAAAATAATAAAAAAATTAAAAACTTGAAATGACCTATGAGTAGTAAACGGATGGTAATCTATCATTACCCAGCAAATTAATATGGAGACCAAAATTCTTCAGGGTAAAGTGGAAAAATCTCTTGCTACATAGGTTCAATTCCACCAAACGTGTTCAATCCAGTCCGATTCAACGTAACTTCCCAACTCTCTTTCGGGCTAAGAAAACGGACCTGATATTGCAATCCTAAAACGGATTAACCCCGGTCTCAAACCCTATACATTTGAATTCGACTCAGTTTTTCTTTTGGGTTTTGGGATTGCATTTAGCCACAAGCCCACAACTCACTCCCAACCTTAGGCTCCCCCCACCCCCCCTAAAAAAAATGAAAAAAAAAAAACTTCTTCTTCTTTACCGTGTTCCTTACTTACTTTGCTGGCGATTCTCTGGCGAAATCTCCTATCAGGTAAACCCGCACTCAACTTTCTTCACGCAATCATCGGACACTATGCCTATTCTCATTCTTCTATACAGGTGAGATCTCAGTTGTGAATGTCATGTCCGTACATAGGCTTTTTCTTCTTCTTCCGTGTGCGTCCCTCGGGATTGCTCACTCTTGCAAACCACATACAGAAAGAGGCAGCTGAGCTTGAAGAGAAACAAGAACTTGTAATAAATTAACTCGGCACTCTTTGCCATGAACTCGTAAGAATTCTGCAAATGTGGTCCATCAATCACAAATATCATTCAATGCTCCCAAGCAATGATGAATAACTATTAGGAAAGTAATAAATTACCGAATTTGAGTTTGATGTTAATGAATTCGAATAAAAAATAGTTAACCCGTTAAGCCACGATTTATAAACGGATTAATCGCGGGTTAACTTGCTTTATAAGAAATCAACCCGTTTATAATTTATTTCAAAATTAAAATTTTGTTATTGTTAAATTATAATATTGATATTTCTCAATACTTATGTTTTTATTATTGAGATTGTAATTTTAGACTTATACTTATATTTGTTATTGTATAGTTTGTACGTAATATTAGTTTTATTATATGTTAAAATTTGAAAAATATTAATATATATTTTTTAAGATATTGTTGTTATTGATAAATATATATTTTACTTTTATGTAAAATTATGTTAATTAAGTCAAATGAGTTATGCATTTTAGTTCAACCAATTTACATAAAATAAACAGGTTTAAATAAATCGTATCATATTAACATATTTCTAATTAATTATTAAATATATTAGACGATGCGATCTATTATCAAAATGAATTGGATTAAAATTTGAAAATTCAATACATCTAACTTAGCTGGGTTCGAATTAACCTGTAAAGTCAAATATACCCAAAAACAAGATTTGCCACGCGTAAGAACTATGCACTTTTGCACTACCCTTTGCCTCGATTCTCGACTTATGAATCAGACTTTTTACCATAAGGCAGCAGTTACAGGGATTGAAGGGGCGAAAAATTCCTAATGGGATTAGATATACCAAGCCCGAGGTAAGGTCATCAGGTATGATTGTGAAGTGGACATCTGAAAATAAATAACTTAGGAATTGTTGTGTAACTTGTTAAGCGCAGAGATAACTAGATCTCACTTTTCTTTTGGTTCGAACATCGCCCGAAAAGCCTTTACTAAAACACAGCAAAATAATGACTAGACCCCCCACTTTTATTCTTTTCTTCCACTATTTCTGGATAAACGTCCACGCCTAGCTTTTTTACTCGAACATGAAAAGGAAATAGACTTCTGCTATAGTAGTTGGTCAAAAATAGAGAACTACTATTGATTCACTAAATATTAAAATACTAATTTCTCACTCCAAACAAATATTAAAATATTAATTTCTCACTCCAATAAAAATTTTATTTGGTTTGTAATTAAGAAATTTAGATAGGTTTAATCAAATATTTTTTATTATTAACATTAAATGACTTTTAAAAAAATGATTTTTTTAACATTAATTTAATTAGAATGTAATTATTATTAATATTAAATTGGTAGAATTATAAAATGTGATACAAATAAATTAAATAAACAAATTATTAATTTAATAATATTTTATTATTATATAGAAAGTGAATGAATAATCTAATGTGGGGATTGAATTTAAATAAAACATGCAAATGTAAAAAATTGTGATATTAGTTAAATTTTGAAGATGTATTTGGTCAAGCCAATACTAATGCTCTAGTAAAGAAATACGAGTAATATTATAAATTATATTCGAATTTCACTTTTATTGTATTTTGTAAAATGTGACATTTTTATTAATTTGCAATTATTATTTATTTAAAAAAATTAAAAATTGATTAGTAGTTTTTTTTTTTTTTTTTTTCCTTTTTTAAATTTTACAAATCAAAATTGTGTGCCATAGATGGAACACGTGGGACCAGCATTTCCATTTACGTTAGAGAATTGTGGGTGACACCTGAATTAGGGCAAGCTTTTTAAGGCGGCCATTTTCGATGCGATCCATGGGGTTTAAAGTAATTTACCGCGTGTTCTTTTCCTAGTGCCTTGATTTTGGTCTGCACTTTTTTTTTTTTTTTTGGGCCTGCAAATTTCAAGCCTGTTATTTTCTCTCACCCTCCACGGGTTTTTCTTGTTTTGAGCTTCAGCTTTCAACATTTCACTCGAGAGTTCCAAAATGCAAGGGATTAGGCCCATGGTGTCATCCAACCACCCATGACCCGTTTCGTTGAAGTTAACCCAAAAACGCAAAAGTTCAAAACCAAACCTGTTGACTTTAAAGTACATGTTCAAAACCAAACCTGTTGACTTTTAAGTTCATATTTTTTTCTCCCTATAGGAAAAACTGGATACTGAATGAAAGGAGAGGAAGCGGCCACGTAAGTGCATGAAGTTTAAAAAATATAGGAAAAACTGGATACTGAATGAAAGGAGAGGAAGCGGCCACGTAAGTGCATGAAGTTTAAAAAATAAAAACCTTTGTGTTCTGCTGACAACTACACAAAGAAATGTTAAAAATCTCTTTGCTTTATCAACTAAATTTTGTAAGCTTGACTCGTTTGTTTTCAGTACCTTATCAATTCATCTTATCTCATCTAATTATTATAAATTTTTATAAAAAATAAAATAAACAATTCAATTTTTTTCAATCTCAAAATAAAATAATATTAAAAAAATATATTCTAATCATATTTTATTCAACTTTTTAATTTAATCTTATCTCATCTACAAAAACAAATAAATAGTTACAAGTACAAAAGTCTATCGTGAAAACATGTAGTGGCAACTTTGTCTTCCACTTGGGATCTCTAAACTGGTGGTAGAGACAGATTGTTTATTAATTGTGCAGGAATTACAAGTTACTGATCAATAATCTTTTTCTTCAAATGGTAATTTAATAAAAGATGCAAAAGACCTTATGATGGATTTTACAAATTTGCATGTTGAACATGTTTATAGAGAGAGCAATGGGATAGCACATAGCTTGGTAAGTTTTGCTTTGAATGTTGACGATATTCTAATGTGGTGGGAACATGTCCCAGCTTTTGCGATCATGCACTTTCGTTTGATCAAGTTGCCATGGAATGATTTCTTATTAACGAAAGTTTTCTTAACGGACAGAAAACAAAAAACAAAAGTCTGTCGTGGGTCACACATCTAATCAAATTCCAATACATTCAACAATATTAACGTGGAATGAAATCTGAGCCCTAATCTAGTATAGAGTTTCCATTTTAGAACATATATGGTGAGTCGATGACACGTTCGTTAAATTTGAAGTTTCTTAAAATGGATGGATTTTTCGCGTTGATATAATCTTAATTTTTGTTTGAATTAAATAGTTAAATTCGGGTGAAATAGATATAATATTAAATATTTTATGTAATCTATAACTTTACAAGAAAATGGTTTAGTCACAAAAGATTTCACAAAAGTATATCTACAAACTGATGTAATTTGATGTGATACTTTAGATTATAAAATAATATAACATATCATATGAAATTATGTCAATTTCTAAATTTATTTTTATATAATCTTTTTATATCCGTTGCACATCTTAATTTTATAAGCCTTGTAGACAATAATATTAAAATGCATATGATTTCATTTTACTTTGAATTAATTAGACTATCAATTTCAAACAGTGAATTAGGTGGAGCATCACAATTGGAATTTAGAGACATGTTGAGCATCACATTTTACAAATGTCTTGTTTTTTTAGCTGTCTTTATCAAACTTGGTCGGCCATTTTTTTATTGGTGAATGCCAACATCCTTGTCAAAATTTCTGCATAATGCATTGTTTTTAACAAAAGAAAGTATTTATATGTTCACTGTCATGTTGATGATCATGACTGTATAATAATAACACTTTCCGCATGTTTCTTTACGAAATCGATGTATCTTGTGACGATCATAATATATGGATAGACTTGAAAAAGAAACACTCTCTCTTGAACTCACATCCTAACGAGTCAAAGGTAATTAAGAGAAATGTTTGTTATTTTTTTTTTAAATTTTATACATCATACTATCACTTTATTTTTATCTCATTAAGTTAGATGCATCACATTTATTATTATTAAATAATTATTTATTACATATTTTTTATTATCTAATAATAATAAATATATCATATATTATTTAATATAGTCAGGCGTAAAGTATTATTCAATTTTTTATTGATTTTATTTATGGTCACGGGTGCTATCATTAAAGCAAACGGGAAAGTGCTCGTGGCGCTTCACGCTCATAACGTACGGTCAAACCTCCCAACCTCCAACTGAAGACGCGTGGTTCCTACTAGCTAGTAGATCTCAACGACCCAATTAATTAGCTTTGCCAACGGTCCATCCTTAATTAGCTCTGTCACTATTGGTTTCGTATATATTTTTAATTATCTAATTTTATACATTATTTTTAACAAAAAAGTGTTCAAAAAATAATTTAAAATATCTTATGAGAGCAAATATGATCGAAAATGATAACTAGTATGACAAATTGCATTTATGAATAAAACTTTTCAACTTGAGAAATGTTTTACTCATAAGTAATTCTCACAAAAGTAAATTCATAGTCGCCAAAGACTTGTAGCCTGATTGTTATAAATCTCTAATTTCTAAAATGAAGGTCTTAGGTTCAAAACTCCCCCTCCAAATGTATTAAAAAATAATAAATTTATAAATTGACGTTACTTGATGTAATACGTAAAATTGTAAAGTATATCTAACTAGCATATCATATTAAATAATTGTCAGTTTGTGAATTTATTTTTATAGGATTTTATTGTTATTGTAGCACTTCTCTTTCAATTTATAAGTGAAAACAAAGTTGATGACATGCAAAAGTTTTTGTAAAGAGAAATGCTTTAGCAACAAAGAGATTCACAAAAGTAAAACATATAAACTAATGTGACTTAATATGATACTTTATATTGCAAAGTTATTTTTATTGTAAAATAAATCTTACGTATCATATGAAACCATATCAATTTGTGAGTTTTTTGTTTTTACTTTTATATGATTTATTTGTGAATGTAGCATTTATCTTTTGTAAATAGAATATGGCATAAGTTTTAAAGAAAAAAATACAAATTCTTCCATATTTTTATGTTTTGAACGGCTATAAATATTCTTATACTTTATATTAAGTGGATAAAGAATAGTGATAGGCTAACAATCCATTCATAACTCATAGATAATTTTAAGTATAATAACATTTTTTTTATTAAAGTTAATTAGATCAAATAAAAAATAAAATTCAATATAATATTATTTTATTATATAATTGTATACACGTTGTTATTTAGTTGTAAGTTTATCATTTCTCATAGAGAAAAAAGGTCTCCTTAAAATTTGAAGTGACGAGGGATCATCCAGTAATGTCGGCGTAAGCATAAAAACTAGTGGGAACCAAATCTAATTATAACACTCGCAATGCACCAATGCAAATTAATATTTAGCTAACAAACCCATTAAATTTTCAGCATTAGAAGAGCCAAATGTAAATTTTTTGCTTACAAGCTATAATGTCTCTACATATTTAGATAGGTATTGTTCACCATCTATTAATTATCTTATTACTTGTTTCTCTCTCCTTCCACTTGCTCTCTCTTGGCAAAAGGTAAAATAATAATTTAATTAAAAATAAAATTATTAATTAACATAGGATCAATATAATTACAAAATATGAAATAATAATAATAATATTAAAAATAATATTTTAGTATCATTTTGACTAATAGATATATAATCTAATATGAAAATTACTCTCAAATGATAAAGATAAATAATAAAATATGTAATTTTGGTTAAATTTTCCCTTTATCTTCAGTAATGCTCTTACTGATTACTTGAAGTGGAATGGCAATGCAAGAGCCTATTTCATCTTTTTTACGGTACAAGGATTACAATAAGAGGAAAGGGTCCCACGTGGTAGGTATGAAAGATTCTGGTGTCCTTTATCTGTCTCCCACCAATCATACGCTTGTCCTTTCCTATTATGTTTCCCATTTTGGAAAGTTGGACGGTCCAGATTTGACGTTGATTCTTACTGTTTTTGGTTGGAATCGATATAGTTGGATTCGATGGTGTCAGTGACAAATGATACGACACGTCTTGTCTCCATCAACGTCTCTCTCTCTCCACTCAATGTGGGGTTGGTTTGGTTCATTCGCTCTTTGTCCTTACTTTGCTGTATCGTCCTTTTTCTTCAATTATTTCCGAAAGCTACTTTGTTTCTTTCATATATTTGTTTTTTTATATAATGTAATTGATTTAAAGAAATGTTTTAACTATAAACATATTTTATAAAATTAAATTTAAAAATTATACGTTATATTATAAAATTATTATTATTATAAAATAAATTTTGACTCTATATTGGTTGTGGAGTTCTTAAATAGTGGTTAAAAAAGCGATTAAAAGCTGACCAAATAATTATTAAAAGAAATATAATTAACCCTCCTACTTTTTGAGTAGATTCCAATCGAATAGTTAAATGATAGTAGACACTAAAGAGATTACAAAAGAGATAACATGCCAAAGTCAATAAATTTTTTTAATATAATATCCGATGATAATTTGTTAACGACTCTTCAAGTACACTAGACTTTTTATCCGTCAAGAAATTAATAATACTTTTATTAATTTGGATTCTAGAGTTAAGTAAATGGCCCTACAAGAAATATTTCTATTTCCAGAATTGAAGTCGCCGTAAATACTCATAAAAATTGCCAAAATTTATCAATTTTGACTAAAAGAGGCTGCCAAAAAGTCAGCACTTCTAACGAGCCAAGTTGACATTGATATTTAAAAATTGACAAAGTTTCCTTCAAGTAAATCGATAAAAAATGAATGAGATAAGTGACTGATAATAATAAGATAAATTGGTAAAATTAACAAAACAAAACATGAATTTTTAGCTTTTTTATAATTATTTGAAGAAAATAGAAGATAATAAGGACACTTCTTGTATTATGAATATTATAATTCAAGGAAATCTCTAAAGAATAATACTAAATATAATTTTATGATATGTAAGTCTTGCACATTTCATTTAAAAAATTAGGATATCCCAATTTAAAAATATGTGAGACTTGTACTCTTAAAATTATAAATATAATTACTCGTATCCAAATCACACGTAGCAAAATGTTTCTTAAAATATTAGTAAAATATAAAAAATAAAAATTCCAGAGTCCTATAAATTCATTGATTGGTCATTTTCCGAGCTGCATGGTGTCCAACTTTAGAGGATGCCCCAGCGCAACCGTTTGTATTTAATTGAATCTGTGTAGAAGGGGACCAGCACTCATAAAATAGGTAATATATTTATTATTTAACATAATTTAAGGTGGGCTGGTCCTAATTTATCAGAGATCGACATGTTCTGCACAGTCAACGTTGTGCAGCAAGCTGGACGTTTGAGATCCGGCAGTGAAATCTCTGTTTGTCCTTTGAGCTTGTCGGCCTATCAGTAGCCGCCACGTAGAGTAGTACCACAATATAGTGATGAAAACTAAATGCCCAGCTTTTTCGAATTCGTTGGAATTAAAAACCTACGGCTTTACTATTTAGGGAAAGATTGTTCTCACTTTGTACAATTGGTACTTTTTTTTTAATATATATTTTTAAATATTATTGATATCGTGTTTTACACAACATTAAGTCAAGCTCCAAGAACTTAAATCTTCACAACGGACCTTGCAAAGAAAGGAACATATGCGATTTTGATAAGGAGGCCAAATAGCATCCGATACCAAAGTCAGTAAATATTTTTAAAGTATAGTAAATAAATAAAGAATCTTAAGGGTTAGAGAGAGTTTTCCCTTACTAGAGATTATCTATTTATACTAGAAGTTCAGTGAGTAGACCAAACCTGTCGCTATGAAATTTGGAATCCTCGTTTTGTTCCTCTTGTCGAAATCTTTAAATGTGACGTGGTCCTGCGACGGTTCTATTAATGTGGCATGCCGCCTGGGCGGCGAAGCTATTAAATGCGATGCGGTTCTCCAGTCTTCTCCCTTTGGTATGCTTTTTCCTGGTCTGTTCATGTTTCATCTGTCAATAGATCAATGATCCTCCGCAAGTGGCTCCTACTATAGGGGCGGGCACTCAATGACTGAACACTATCCGAGGAACCTCAAACCGATGAGCCTCGACGAGTCCCATCCTCTGCTGCACCGTCCCTCCTGGAGGTCATGCATAAGAGACCCTCCTAGTGGGCCAGATCTAGGTCTTTCTGTCATGGGCCAGGCTCAGCTAGGCTTCCTAGGCCTTGGGTAGGGGAAAAAATCCCACCACAAATATGTTTAAATATTTTTTAAAAATAAAAAAAATTATCAATACACTAATATCAATTTCTTAATCAGTAAGTAAAAAAATTTTAAAAAAATTAAATGCATGAGCGGTCAAAATGAGTTGGCATAGTAGCATTATTCTTAGGAAAAAGGTAATACTGCTATGCCCCTCAATTTGCCCATTTGGAGTGCCCCTAGTTCAAATTATACTTTTTTTTACTTTTTATTTCAAATATTATTTAAATATGTATAAACAGTTTTAAAAAAATAATAATAATGGATCCAATTGGGAGGTTCATAAATTTTGCTTTTATGTGCAACATGCCTTGAATGTGCCTGTACTACTAAATTATGAAAAGGGACGTCATTGTATAGGCCATCGCAAATTTAAGTTACCAACTACTCATTCTTCAAAGTACTTGGATTTCAATGACCAAATTGGGCAAGATTTCTCATTTCTGTAGATTACCCATTTTGGGATCAAACATGCATGCATCAATTTATCAGCTTAAAAGTGTAGACCATTTTGGTCCCAAATAACTTGGAATCAATCTAGTTTGATCAAGTGCTTCTAGATTTTCACTCAAACTTCAAAGGTCTAGAGGAGAAATCAACACATAAATAAGTTTCAAAAGATTTATTGTTGTTGTGACTTGGCATTTAACAAAATTATATTTCATGATCTACACGGCATTCCTCTTATCGCATCCTCAATTATATATATATATATATATAATTTGTTGTTAATTCATCGTTAAGAACAATGAGATTAGAGGACTGCGGCTCACTGGCTGCTAGGTGGCTAGGTAGTGATAATGCTGGGGTAGAAATAGGTTTAGAAGGGAGGTGAGAAAAGAAGGTGAAAGGGGTGTAAAGTTGAAACACAGCAACCCAAAAGTGCTGCAAGCGCGGAACCAGTCTCTACTTCTACCTACAAAGTGAATACATCCCAGTGATCCCACCTCTTTGGCTATTTCTTTCAAATCTCCATATTTAGGGTTGCAACACGAATTATGAATCTAATACAAATATGATATAAAATTAATTGGTTAGAGTTTGATGTTAACGGGTTCAAATCAAAATGGATTGACCCGTTTATATACGATTTATTAACAGGTTAATAATGGATCAATCTGCTTAACACGAAATCAATCCGTTTTGAACCATTTAGATTTTATTTCAAAATTAAAATTTTATTATTGTTAAGTTGTAATATTGATATTTCTCAGTATGCTTATATTTTTATTGTTAGGATTGTAATTTTAGACTTATACTCATATTTGTTATTGTATGGTTTATAAAATTGTTTTATTACATGTTAAAATTTGAAAAATATTTATATATATTTTGTAAGATGTTGTTGCTACTAATAATATAAACTTTAAATTTTATATAAAATTATGTTAATCATGTCAAATGAATTATGCATATTAATTCAATCTATTTATACAAAATGAATTTAAATGTATCGTGTTGTGTTAATTTATTTATAATTAATTATTAAATGAATGACACAATCCATTATCTAAATGAATTAAATTAAAATTTAAAAATTTGATACTTTTAGATTAACAGATCGAATTAATCTATATAATCTAATATTTACGACTTGATACGAGACCAATGTATCAACCAACTCAACCTTAAAACACAATTCGCAACCCCTGCCCAGACTCCCCAGCCTGTTTCTTTCTTGTGCCTCACAATCCTCTGATCATCTATTATTGCCTCTCTCTTACCGCCGCCTCTGATCCCTTTTCTCTCCACTCGTCTCCCTCTCTCTCTCTCTCTGCCTGTGGACTGTTTCCTTGCAGGCCTTTTCTCTCTGATCCATTTATCCATAAAGCCTCAAGACGGCTCCTTTTTTTTTTTTAATTAATAACTTAGGAACACCTCTCTCTCTCTCTCTCTCTCTCTCTCTCTCTCTGTGCACAGTACCCTTGCAGAGAGGAAGCTATTCTTTGCAATACCTCTCAAAAAAGAATTTTAGCTGCTATTCGGTATTTGTTGAAGAAGATTTTGCCATGCAAATGAGTTTTTCATGTCAAGTTTACAGTGCCATGTAAAACGGATTTTTTTTCTTTGAATATTAAACAGCCAAGACAGAGTCGAAGAAAAAGAAAATATGTTGGATCTCAATGTTAAAATCCTCTCCAGTACTTCACTTTGTGATGAAAAGGTGGAAACGTCAATGGAAGTGGAGAAGCTCCCACCGGGCTTAGGAACACAAATGGAAGACTCAGGGACTTCCACCTCCTCCGTTGTCGAAGTAGCTCCAAACAATACCCGAGATCATGAAGACTCTTTCAATAACTCCTATGAATTCATCTTCGACATCTTGAGAAAAGAAAATCACGGTACTGCCCATCCCACCAAGGAGGTCAAAGACGAAAACCCGACATCGGAACTCGTTACGCGACCCCTTTTCCCGGGTACCGGCGAAACAGAAGGCGAGGAGTCTGAGTTAGGGTCAGGGTTGCCGTCGAGGTCTCAATGGTTGAACTTGTCGTTTTCTGTCTCGGGTGGTCAGGCCGTGCCGAGAATTTTGCAGCAGAAGCAACAGCAGGTGAGGAAAAGTAGGCGTGGGCCGAGGTCTAGGAGTTCGCAGTACCGGGGCGTTACGTTTTACCGGAGAACCGGGCGATGGGAATCACATATATGGTATTAATTTCCATCTATAAGGATATATGTATGTTTGTTCATAAATAAACCATCGTATGTTGCAATGGTTTAATGTTCTTTATTGATCTTGACTCTGATCACATGAGCTGTTACATAAATGGTTTCATCTTAAATACATTGAGAGAATTTTCTTCAATGGTCTGAATTCATTCTCTCCTGATGTACAGGGATTGTGGGAAACAAGTATATTTAGGTAAGAAGATGATCTTTAATATCACTATAGGGAAACAAATTCACCGAATAATTTTATGTTTTTTCGGATATTTTGACTAATTCGGGTGTCGGCATTTTTCAGGTGGGTTTGACACTGCTCATGCCGCTGCTAGGTGAGTTTGTTTGTTTAATATTTTGAATTAACATAAATTGCTTTATGATTGATTTGATGGTCCTGAGTTTGGACCTTGTGATTTCAGAGCATATGATCGAGCTGCGATTAAGTTCCGTGGAGTTGACGCTGATATCAATTTTGACATAAACGATTATAAGGAAGATATGAAGCAGGTGGAAGTGGGATGTGTTTAATGGCTGATTGCTGCAATTTTGTGAATATCGGATTGCAAACTGACTGTAATTTGATTGATGCGCAGATGATGAATCTGACAAAGGAAGAATTTATACATCTTCTTCGTCGCCACAGCACTCGAGGGAGCTCAAAATCCAGAGACACGACCCTGCACAAATGTGGACGATGGGAAGCTCGTATGGAACAATTCATGGGGAAGAAGTAAGAAACATTCCTTTAGCTGAAACTTCATTTCTGATGATTTTTAATCAGATGTGGATGTCAAAAGTTGGTATATATTGTAGTAGCAAATTTCTATTAGAAACAAAAAAGATGATACATGAGGAGGGGTAGAGTTTCCCAAACGTCCCAGTATAATAACCACAGTGCAAAAGTGGTGGAAAAAATAAAAATAAAAATAAAAAGAGTTTTAGGACCAATTTCTTGGTCCATATCCATGCCTTACAAAGGGGGCGCCGTCTTAAAAGGTTAGCTGTTTACAAAGTCATGCAAACTATAGAACCACAGCTGATGGTAATGGAACCTTCACTAGAAACGGTGAAAGTTGTGGATGTACTGCAATTTGTTATTTTGAGATGGTTTTTGGAGAGATTCGTAATCCATTTTTCAAAATCATCAGTTTGGAAAAGCGATAACATAATCGAAAAAAGGGCATCGGTTTGACTGATCTGCGGCTTGTCATCTGTCTTCCCGCTCATCTTGATAGTTCAGAACTTGTCGTTTTGACCTTCCTATGGTGGGAATGAAATCTAATATGGTTATGCAAAAGAAGAAAATGAGGGAATCAAATTTTATATCTATGAAGAAATTTTGATTGCTTGCAAATACATATACCTTGGGTTATTCGACACTGAAGCAGAAGCAGCAAGGTCCTTGTGATCACGAATTTATTGGCCTTGGACACTAATCTGTGGTCTGAAATCTGATTTAGATGGGTTCAATGTAACAGAAATCTTTATTTTCGTTCTTTTTTCAATTCAGGGCCAATGATATGGCAGAGACCAAATCGAATGGAAGGGAAGCACTGACCAACTTTGAGCCAAGCACCTATGAAGGTAACTCTTTTTCGCACTTAGAAATAAAAAAAATGTTAATGAATTTATTGATGAATTTCTAGTGCTATGAATTCAGGAAAGCCAACCCACAATCTGGATCTAAGCCTTGGGGTTTCTAACAGATCAAAGGGGAAGAAGGACAGCGGGGTCGATTTTCATTTTCATTCCAACAGAGACAGATTACTCGTATGATCACACTCTATTGATAGTGTTTAAGACATGTTTTGTCCAAAGTCATCTTTTAGAGATGTGTGAAATGCATGTGGCCAGTAGCAGCACATTAACATATATTCAGATTCCCATCAGACAGCTCTTACCTTCCCATACTGTCTCTGGTAGGGGGATCATTTACTTTTCTTTGTGAATACGACTGATATCGGCAATGGCAGGTTTTGCCATTCCTTCTTTGTTCATTGTTTTAGGTCTCTTTGGTATCTCCATGTTATCTGAGTACATTTTGCAGTCGTTTTCGAGGTCTGATATGTGGTATATAGTTGCCAACTCACCGTATCAACCTTCAAATCACTACCTATCCTGATTGGTTAAACAATTGCTGGATTGTCATGCATGTTAAAATTTCTTAGAGATTTTACAGAAAATCAGAACGAGAGTTTAAAAGGATTTGACATGGTTTAACTCGGTACTCATGTTTTAAGAATAATCAATAATCTAAGCCTTCTCTCAGATCATGCAAGTGAATTTCTTCTTTTCGATCATTTCAGATTTATTAACTAGAACTTAAGTTGGTTATCTTTTACTTGCAGGGCATTAGGGACACAGAGAAGACCGATGAAACTGTTTCTTCTCCAAGATTTGCAAACTGGGCATGGCAAATGCAGAGCAATGGGATTGTTAGTGCAATCCCAGTATTGTGGTTAGAGCACTGAAAGCCAATGTATCTTCAAAATTTGAAGAAATGTAGATAAAATGATCTATATTAATTTCTTCAAAAAGTAAAAGTTTGAACTATAAGTTACGATAATTTTAAATATATCTTCAAATTTGAAGATGTACTGTTCATCTTCAAAAGTAATATTTTATTATAAAAATTATCCCAACTACTTTGTTTTTCAGTTTTCACTTCCCCAACGCCCTTTTATTTTCATTTTTGTATTCAGTTTTGAAATATGTGAAGAAATAAATATTATTATTAATCAATTTAGTGTAATTGTAAAATATAAAAAGTAAAAATAAAAAAATAATATTATATTATTCTTTTGACTAATCTTATGTGAGGTTATGGCTAGAGAGATTTTGGGTTTATAAAAAATATGTATTTTTTATTAAATTTTAAAGATCATTTTAATGAAGCCAATACTACTATTTTAAGAGGTTAAATTCATGTGATTGATGACATATCACCAATATAATAAATATCGATTTTATTAAAATATTAATTAAATAATTAAATTGATCTATTATTATCGGCTTAAACTATTGGACACGTGTGTTTTAATAGGTTTGACTTTTCTTACGATTTCAAGTTTAGATGGCTTTTCTTTGGATGTAGCACAAAGCTACAAGTCTCAGTACCATTTGAGGACCTTTCTTCCTTGAAAATGCAAGTCTGTCTCTGCCCTCATTTTTCTATAAATCTTAAATAGAAAAATTTTGTATAAATATTTAAAAAAAAAAGATCTCATTAATAGAAAATAATTTTTTTATACTTTTCTAAATAGAATCCATTTTTTTTACAAAGCTTATCTATTTGGGCTCGTAAAAATCATTTTTCCATTTTTGTTCTGTTACTTAAATGGCTTCATAGTAAAAAAAATTCATTCTGGTATTAAAGTAGGTGAAGGGTCTGACCGTAATTTTATTATTCTTTCCATTTAAAGCTAAACTTTATTCTTTGACTCCATTTAAATTTAAAATTTTATGTATTTGGTATATTCAGTGAGGGATCAGAGTCAACATGAGAATTGATTGTGTTTGCATTTTTTTACAAATTTAAACACTTGAGACAACTGGTAAAATACAATGAATCGCGGTGGATAATAATATCATTAAGTACCTTTGTTGCTACGCTGAAAGCCTGGAACAATAATAATAAACATGCACACTTTCATTTGAAATTACTTTTATATTTGAGCTCCAAAAGAGTAAGATTAGATATAGTCGTAAAGTGCGTAAGTGCTACGTTTTTTTTTTTAAGAAATAGTGGAGGTCTATTATCAAAAAATTAATTTTTCTTTTTACGTAGTGTTCGTAATTACTCATTTTTTTCAAAAAAATTTTACGACGTTTGCATATTCCATAACTGTAAATATCATTTCTCGTAACCCACATGATTTGGTGGTTGATTTGCTCAAGTCAACTTCAACTTCAACCCACGTAAGTTGCAATGAAAGCATACGCACATGACATTAATGGATATTAATTGATTCTGTCCCTAAAAAAGAACATGGTGATTAATTAACATGGTCATCTGACCTTGATTAGAGGACTGTTCAAAGAGATTACTCAATTTCATGAATGGTTTGTAACATCGCTTGTCTTTCTTTAGTAATCTCGTATTTATTTCATTCAACACCTTTAGTGCTGTTAAGAGAAAATATTATTATTTTTTCTCGAATTTTATCATTTCAGTCGTATCGATCGATGTGTATGTTCAAAATTGCTTTTAATTCACATAGTTAATTCTTGAAAATATTTAAATATCAATTCATATAAATGAAATGTGAAAAAAAAAAGAGCGGTGCTAGAGTCACCGAAGAAATGTCCCAAAAAAGTGTCCCGAACATGCATTTTATCTTTTTATTTTTATTTTCATGTATTTTTTTAATCATCATAAACATTTAAAAAAAATAAAAAATTTACAACATAATTAAAAAATACTTCCTTAATCATTAAGTAAAAAAAAAAAAAAAAATTCAGGACACACTTTCGAGACCCTACTTTCAGTGGATTGGCTTCGTTTGGATGCACAACTCATCCCAACTCATCTCAACTCATCTCAACTCATCATTACACATTTTTCAAATCCCAATACAAAATATAATAAACAATTCAACTTTTTCAAATTCCAAAACAACTTTAATATTAAAAAATAATATTCTAACAATATTTTATCATCTCAACTCAACTCAACTCAACTCATTTCAACATCCAAACCCACCCTTAAGTATTTCTGAAAAAAGAACTATGACCATTACTCTCTTACAAAAATATGTTATTTTAGAGAATATGTTATGTTAGAATAGAGTAGATTTGGGGTGGTTGGGAGTCTTGGGAAGGGCCGAAACCATGCACGCGAGCTAAATTTCTTCTAGGAATCAAAGGGGATTGACAATCCTAGTCTTTACGGCCCACTTACAAGGTCTGTTTGGAATCAAAACCAGGCTCATAAACCCTCCGCAGGCGCACGCCCAGCACTCTCCCGGATCTCGATCCGAAAGCAAAATGTGGCGAACCATTTCGACGCCCACCTCAGAGCACTGGGTCTCTTCCCTTCCTCCACGCAATCTTCCTTCTCACTCAAAGCCCTGCCTACAATCCTCACCGTCACCCCCGAGTCTCACACTTTATACGTCCCCAAAGCCATCATCTTCCGCACAATTGACGCACCCTCCGTCTCCTCGATCCCCGGCCTGGAAATTCGCGGTCTCGGTTCCAATTTCGGTTTGATCGTCGTGCGGTGCATTTCCTCGGACTCTCCGGCGCCCACATTGGATTGGAACGACCCGGTGTCGTGCTCGGAGGTCGGCAACGGAGACAATGGCATCGTGGAGGTGGATACTTAAGCCCTCTATTCTTGTCAGAGACTATTTCTACTTCTCTACTAGGTTTGCTTCTTTTTATTCATTTCAATTTTTTCCGAGAGTTGACTTCAGTTTAGGTTTTCTATTTGTTTATCCATTTGTCAATTTCAAAGTGGAATTGTAAAAGCAACATGAAAACAGAGTGGGAAACGATTTCGAAGCTCGTTTATAATTACTTGATTACGTACGAAAGCTGTATCCAGAATACCCTATTTTTCTAGGAACATTTGGGCAAAATTACGCCTTTTTCCATTTTCTTTTACATTTACATCCGCTATTTAGTTACACCTAATTAGCGCACACATATGTTTCTGAATTTTTTATTTACTTTCTTTTGGGTGTAGTGTGTGAGAAGGTTAATGGAACACCAATTTTATTCTGCCAACATCGCGAAAGACTGATTAGTCTCTTCTTAAGTTCGGCATCGGGGCTTGGCTTTGTGTTATGAGACTAATCAACTGGAAGAGCTTGCCAGGATGGCTTGGTAAGCAAGCAAGGAGGCGCCAACTCCCAGTTCTTTCTCTTCTCTCTTTTTTGGGCCCCCTGTGAACATAGGAATTGGATGGATGACTCACACTCTCTCGAATCTTTGTGAGACCATTGTAAGTTTGTTTCTTTGGTTTGCATGCCATGAATATGCTCATCTTTTTTTTTACTTGTCAATATATATATATATGCTCATCTTTTATATCTTAACCATAAAGTGTTGTATATGTGCGTGTATTGTAATTAAGCCAACTGTGTTAATTAGGACAGTTTTGTTCCAGGGTTTGAGTGCTTCCTTAGGTGGAAGTAACTGCTTTACATGGTAGTTTTTCAGTATGGGTCCATTGTCTTGTTTAGTGCATTGGTAATATTGGTATCAGTCTCTTCAAAATGGAGGAATTTTCAAAATTTGAATGGTTTGTGGTTAAAAACGCTGTATTGGATTCGGTAAACAATCAAAACTCCAACTTTGAGCTACACTGTATTTATTTGCATCTCCATATTTGAAGACACATTGTTCATGGTCTATCCCCATTATTTTATTACAAAATCACTTTCTCCAACTTTCAGATTAATGCCACCACGGTTTATGTATTAATCAGGATTAATTAGGTTAAGGAAAAAAATTAGTTGGGAAACAATAATTTAAGTATCAAATTAAATTATTAATTAACATATAGTTAGTGTAATTACAAAATATGAAAAATAAATAAATAATATTGTTATTAAAAAAATAATATTATATTATTTTTTTGACTAATCCAATTCCTAATCCAATGCGAGGTTATGGCTAGAGAGGTTTTGAATTAATGAAAAATATGTAATCTTCATCAAATTTTGGAGATGGCTTTGATGAAGCCAATGCCAATGTTCTAACGTTGATGACTATTTGAAAGTCGTAGAAAAATAAGCATTACGATTATTGCCCAAAACGAGAAAGGACGGTAAGAGCATTGTAATTGAACTCATCAAATGAGTCAAATCTTTAAAATTTGATGAATTTGGCTTTAAAATTACTGCACTGGATTCACCATACTTCAAAATCTGAAACTATGAGCTACAGTGAATCTCATTGCATCTTCAAATTTGAAGACTTACTATTCATTGCTATTGGTATTATTTTATTAGCAAAATTATATCTTTCGCCCGCATTCTCGTTGTTGTCTCCCCCTTTCTCTTCCTCTGCCTTTCTTCCCGATTCCCAGATTCCCTTTCTTCCTCTCTGTTTCTTCCCTTCGCTTCCTCTCCATTTTTTTCGCCGAGCTATCCATCCCCTTTGCCATGAGTCACCAGTTCATCTTCATTTGATGAAATTAAACCTCCATTAATTGCTAAAGAATCAAACCTCTGGTACGTATGGTCCTAATCAATTTCAATTTCTGAAGCCATCTCGGTCATCGTTGAAAACGACCCCGGTGGCGGCGAGGCTGCGAGCGTAGCGTCGTTATGCCCCATGGAATAAATTGAGATTCGTTAGGAGAATCATCACGTACACCATCACAATGGGAGTATGAGAAAAGACCTGCTGAAATAGCCACATGAACGAAGTGTGCATCTCTCTCTGAACCCGAGCGAGAATCCCCTGTAGGTCTTCGTTTTCCTCCCAGGTGTTGCAAGTCCTGTAGGTCTTTGTTTCATTTGTTATCTATGGCAATCAACAGTTAGAATTATGCATACCAACTTCAATGTTATTGTCAGTCAGGACTCAGGATGATTGTTCTGTTGTGTTTTGATTTGTTGTGGTACTACTTATACTTATCAAAGGAGTTAAATTTATTTATAATAACATTTTTCTACCCACTATAAATGGCCAGGGAATTGCATCATACTCTTATAATTTTATCATCTTTTGCGAACAAAATATCATACTCTTATAGGTATTAATTCTTGAGATGCTAATGCCTGATCACATTGTCTCCTCTGTTCAATTAATGCTTTTACGTTGAGATGGAATAAAAGAAAGGAATATCATCAAGAAGTAAGCTTGAATTGGCATTTTTACTGTCCGTCCAATTCCCATTGCTTGCATGTCTGTTGAAGTGATAATGCAGTGTGTAGGACGTGTTAAAATAGTTATAGCCCAAGCTATAAAGTTTGACTACCTTGTCAATCTTGCACCTGTGATCGCAGTAGTGTCTAATGATTTTTCTCAACTGGTGCAGATACATTTTCCAAACCTGCATCTGGTTCTCAATTGTTGTATAATTTCTTTTTTGTCAAATATTATTAAATATATGAAGTGTATTTGCAAAATATAAAAAAATATTGTCAAATATTATTAAAATATATAATATTATATTATTATTTTGACTTAAGATGGCTAATCCAATGTGGATTCACCTAGCCAAAAGTTGAGATTCTAGCCAAACTATGGACTTGGCAATGGCTAGGACATTGCCAATGCTCTAATCTAGCTAGAAGTCCATGTTAGCCAAAAGATAACATTCTAGCAAATTTTAGACTTGGCAATGGCTAGCCATTGCCAATGCTCTTACTGGTTTCTCACTTACAAAAAAAGGTTACTAGGCTGTCTCTTGTAAATTTCTATAAATCATTTTATGAGGAAACTGTTTTGGAAAAAGAATATCCTACAGTAGCCAGCAGGAGTTGGCATTTCAGTGTTTGTCCAGCATGCGAAAGTAGTAGGCTGGTAGCAACGGTCAAAGCTGAACTTACTTTTAGTGACTGATACAGTAGAAAGTACAGTAGATGCCCTTATTTTCTTTAGATACTTACCCTTCATGTATTTGTTCCTCTCGATTTTTGGCAAAATGTGCACTTATCTTTGGACTGGAAAATATATTATGGACACAGCTAAGGTTTTTTTTGGTAGAGAGAAGGATAGGATGGTAATAGGTTTTTCGAAGATTTTGATTGGTGAACCTTAAAAAGTTCTTTTTGACATCACGGTAGGTTGTTCTGTTATCTTTTTTGGGGAAAACCTACCGATCAAAAAAATATCTTTGTTGTATATTCACTATTTCCAGGTTTTGTTACTCTGTAACGTGCTATGTCCATTGTTTGTAAATAGCTATTTCAATTTTGTTTAATGATCTTAAGACCATTCTATGGAATCATAGATAGGTATCTCATATTGATTCAGCGCCGCACTCCACTTCTTGCACCAAAACCTTCTCCCTTCGCTCCATGAATGGCGTGTGACAGGTTCAGAACGTTGCCTGACTGCCCCCGGTAAGCCCACTCCACGAAATGAAACCTGACAATATTCTCCAGATGGGTCTAGGTTTTCGAACTCCACCTTCTGCTGCTGCCGCTGCTGCTTCTTCTTCTGCTGTTTTGGCATCATCATCTTCTAGGAGAGCAGCTCCGAGAGGTAAATTTTCTTCTTTGTTCAGATATGCACACGAACCCACTACTTCAAATACTGACTCTTCACAAAAAGAGCCATGCCCACATAAACCCATTTCAAGCCCCAAAATTGTACAAAGAAACCCACTTTCCGATGCTCATGTCCAAATCCCAGTTGAAAAACTCTTGAAAACCAACTCTAAGTCCAGCAACATCACTCTTAATGAAGCGTTGCACCTCTTTGATCACATGCTTCGGTTGCAACCAGCTCCACCGATTTCATCGCTCAATCATTTGCTTGGTGCAGTTGCTAGGAATAAGCATTATTCTAGTGTGATTTCACTTTTCAAAACAATGCAGTCATCTGGGCTGCCTTCTAATTTTTTTACTCTGGAAATTTTGCTTAATTGCTTTTGTAATGTAAATCAGGTTTGCGACAGTTTTGTTGTTATGGGGAGTATTCTGAGGAGGGGTTATAGTCCCGACACTGTGACTTATACAACTTTGATTAAGGGATTGTGTAAAGAGGGTAGGATTGGTGAGGCAGTCGGGTTATTTCAGAAAATGGTCAAGTTGGGTTGTGGGCCTAATCTGATTACATGTGGGACCTGATTAATGGGTTGTGTCGAACAGGCAATACAAGTGTTGCACTTGGGTTACATGAAGAAATGGTCAGTGGTCAATTTGGTGCTGAGTGTAAGCCTAATGTGGTTTCCTATGGTATCATTATTGATGGGCTTTGTAAGGATGGGACAGTAGGCAAGGCAAAAGAACTTTTCTTGGAAATGAAGGGAAAGAGATTTTTTCCGAATGTGTTTGTTTATAGCTCTCTAATACATGGTTTATGTTCCAAGGGTAAATGGGAAGAGGCTAAAAGTTTGTTTAACGACATGGTGGATCGAGGCATCCAACCTAATGCTGTGACGTTTAATGTGTTGATAAATGCACTTTGCAATGAGGGGAAGATGAAAGAAGCAAATGGGTTGTTTGAATTGATGATTCAAAGAGGTGAGGATCCTGACATATTTACTTACAACACATTGATGGATGGGTTCTGCTCGGTGGGCAAGCTTGGTGATGCAAGGAAGGTATTTGATTCAATGGCCAGAAAAGGACATAAACCTGATGTTGTAAGCTACGATGTACTGATCAATGGATATTGCAAGGATTGGAAGATGGAGGCAGCTATGAATTGCTATAGGGAAATGATTAACAATAAAGTTACGCCAACACTTGTAACGTTTCGCATATTAATTGCTGGTCTATTTATGGGAGGTAAGGTTGAGGATGCACGGAAGCTATTAGGTGAGATACAAGTTCATCATCCGGTCCCAGATTCATTTGCTTATAAAATAATCTTGGAATGGCTTTGCAAGAATGATCCTTTTCCAAAGGCAATGGAATTATTTAATAGTCTAGAAGATTGCAAAGTTGAACCAAGCATTAAAACTTACAACGGCCTCATTAATTGGTTGTGTAAAGCTGGGAAGATTGAAGTTGCCTGGCAGATATTTTGTAGATTATCTGATAGAGGCTTGGTGCCAACTCTTGTTACATATTCTATCATGATTCATGGGTTCTGTAGGGTAAAGGATTTGGAAAAGGCAAATGATTTGTTTTTAGAAATGGAAGAAAAGGGTTGTGCTCCAAATGTAGTCCTATATAATGCACTTATGCGCGGTTTCTGTGAGAATAATGAGTTGCAAAAGGTGCTTGAACTTCTTCACAAAATGGTGGAGAATTGTCACCCGATGACTCCACAGTCTCCATGGTACTAGACTTACTTTCTAAGGATGAAAAGTATCGTGAATGTTTGGATCTGCTACCAACATTTCCTAACCAAGAGCCTGGAGGTTGTAATGATGGATTTTCACTATGATTTTTACTTACCAATTCTATCTTCAAGGTACCTAGGGGGGACAACTCTTACACTAACCAAAAGTTACAAAATGTGAAGGCTTGTCACTGCACAGTCCAAAATCTCAATTCTGACTCTTCTCAAGTAAAGGGGCTGTAAGGGTTTGGTCTGGTGAAGTTGCATTTGGTAGTTGATTGGGATGTTTGTAGGACCACGGAAATAAGAAGCTTGCCCTAAAAATGATTGTATTGAGCAAGTTGTTTGGGCTGGTGAATTTAGTATCTTCATGCACTTCTGGTTAAATTGCAGCTGATAGATCCACCTCTAGACATCTCGCTTCACAAAATTCATTTTAGCATTACTATTGGTTGATTGATGGATGGACAGGATCTGTAGTGACACCACCAACCATTGGATCTCTTGTAGCTTTATGCCCAGGGGATATCTGAGGTGTGAATTCTCTGATAATTGTATAATTGTATTCGAGCTATGATGTTCTTTATATTGTCTCCATTGGAAATTCCAAGCTTCTTGTGACATCTACATCTAGAGCCAGATAAAAGAATTGTATATTTAATGCACGAGAGTCTTTGCTAGGGTACCTTTCTTATCCTTTTATCTTGATGTTAGTTGTTATCTGTATGTCTTTTGGTGATAAGTATTATTTGTCTCCTGGCAACGTTGATGGGTTTTTTGACTGTCCTTTTAATGCAACATTCACACTTTTAGACAATTTTCCCTATACAGAAAAGGGGAATGTCGAAAAAAAAAAAGTCTCATATTGATTTTAGAAATAATTGTGCCATCTACATCTCATACTTGACATCTTTGCCTGGGGTGTTCGCCGATAACAAGGTCAAATGCATCATGTTTGGATGATGGTGGATTCTGTAACCCATTGCAAATGAGTGATCTCCTTGAAAACATCACAAGTAAATCTCCTTGTATTTTTATAATTGCAGGTCCCTTTAGCCAAAAAGTTCACACTCACTAAGGCTTTATTCCTCTCTCTTTATTTATTCCATTCTCTCTCATTAGACTATTGCTTAAAAAACAAAACGAGTTTGTGCACTTGTCTGATTGTCCCGCAATTTGGGTGATAGAGTTTTGGAATGTTTTTGGTGGGGGCTTCCCTTTCACTCTGATTGTAGGCACTCCTAAAATGTTTGAGCATCTTTAGCCGCACTCTCTACACCCCATTTTTTTCTTTTTTTCTTTTTGTCGTTAGCTTATACTATCCCGATTCCCCACTTACGATTTTATAATTTGTAATACAAAGTAGTTGTGAAGCATGCTATGTGTCAAGAAAGTACATCTCCAAGATTTCTGGCGTAATAAAACAGATCTAAAGAGCTTAGCATATGGCTGGTTTGGGTAGTGAGATAAGATGAGAATTTTATGAATAGTAATAAGATAATTTATAAATAATATTGAGACAGTTTGAGTTGAGTATATTTTGGGTTTTGAAAAATGAGAGAAAAAAATTGAATAAAAAATATTGTGACACTTTACAACTAGTTTACAATTCATTTTAAACCAACCAATGTGATTGTGACACTTCATTGAAAGATAATTTCAATTTTATTTAACTACCCTTCATTTTAAGTAGAGTAGTAAACTAGTTGTTGACTAATTGTAAACTTATCATTTTTCTTGTTAGAATATAGTTTTATAATATTATTTTTATTTGGTGATTTAAAAAAGTTGAATTGTTTTTTATTTTTTGTTTGAAAGTTCGAAAAAGTTGTAATGATTAGTTTGAAAAAGTTTATATTTGAATTATATTTGGGAATGAGATGCGATGGGATGAAATGAGATTGAGAATTTTGGAAAGAGATTTATTTCTAAACAAGCCCTAAGAGTTTATTCTTTCAATATTAACAGTTAGATTTTCTGTTTTAAATCTCCAAGTCAAGGAGGGGCAAGATCAAGAAGCAGGAGTAGCACTGTTACCACTGTAACACAGCCTGGAGGCGTCTCAAGCTGCTGTCTCAAGCATCCAACAGCATCATACTTATTACGATGACTCCCAGATAGTCTTGAGTGACGAATCCATAAGCATACTGATACTGTCCACTACCATCGGGAACTTTTGTAGTTAATTGGGTGGGTGCAGAAACTAAGGATGAATGTGATCCATGTGGAAATTATAATATGTGTCCACGAGATTATATCATAATATATATATATTTATATAATATAACTAGTGCCCAAAACAAAACTTGTTAATTTCTAGGTTTATGATAATTTAAGGTCACATAATTAATTTTGATACTAGAGCGACAAACAATGATCCTTAGTTGCCTAGTAAGTAGTTTAGTAGTGAAAACTTGAAAAAGAGTAGAGTTTATTATTAAAATATTAAATTTTTTATATATATTTCGTATTTATTTATTTTTTAAAAAAGATTACGCGATGTTTGCGCACTCCATCACTGTAAATATCATTTCTCGAAATTTTATTAGGTACCGCAATAGTTATTTTTAGTAGCCTCACGCACAATACTGCAAGCCTTAACCATGAATCTTTGATGTACCGGAGTTGGCCACATCATCAGTATCTTTTCCTTGGCAGGGTGTGCTGTAATTGAAACTAGACGACTCCATGTGATCTGAAGCCATCAACTCGGGGGCCAACCCGGCCAGATTGTGCCCATGTCAACCCTAGCTAAGGCTTGCACTGCCACTTGTCATGATAGGCGTTGGTGAGGATTCTAATTTCTATGTCCCGGGTTTAGTTGCATTGTGTTATGAAGAATTTCCAGAATCTTTAAAAACTACATCTACAGCTATGGCATCCTTACTAATTGGAATTGGGTTTTATCTAAGCACAGCGATTATGGATTTGATAGAAAGAACCACAGGATGGTTACTGGATAATATTAATGATGCATGGGAGATTGGATTATGTTTATTGGATATTGGTAGTGGGGACAGTCGTGAATTTTGGGTTCTTTTTACTATGTGCCAAGTTGTTCAAGTACCAACATGACGAGGAACATGATCATGGGCCTTCTGGGCTAGTTCACTGAGGTCAAGGTTTTAATCGCATGCAGGTAATTATACTTGGATAATATACAGACGTTGCAAAACCATGCATGCATGTATGCAAAAATTAAAGGCTCTTTTTCTCTTCATATTTAATTAAATGGGATATAGAGTGTAAAATCAAGATTCGAAATCATAATATCCGCTCTACTCTAATATTATGTGAAATTACCACTTATTTAAAAAACTGATGAAAATAAGTAAATTTTATTACTTATTTTATATTTTAATAAGGTGCTTATATGACCACTCGTAATCACATTAATCATGCTTCGTGCCTCTTGTTCATTTGAGAAGACACATTAAACAACTCACCAACTTGATACGAATTCTATCAAATTCGGTTTCGCAACTGTTATTACAACCTAGCAATCCTAGCCTCTCTTCGCCGATAACTTGGCCAATGTGGGAATCGATCGGTAGTTCAGGTGCCGCTTGTGGACGACACGATGAACAAGGCGTTGGATTTCGTAAGCCGAGTGATCTCCTTGGAATTAAACAACACTAGTAATCTTCTTGTTTAATTTTCTACCATTTGGTAACCCTTTAGCTAAAAGTTTTTTTATTCCATTCTCTCTCGTTTTACTCTATTGCTTAAAAAACAAAACGAGTACTTCGTTCACTTTTGATCTGATTGTCCCGCAAATTGGGTGGTAGCTAGAGATTTGGAATGTTTTTGGTGGGGGCTCCCTTTCGCTCTGACTGTAGCTAGGCACTCCTGATCAAAAGTTTGAGCATCTTTAGCCGCACTACTCTCTACCTCCCAATTTTCCATTCTTTGTTAAAAAAAATGATAACAGCTTGTCACGTACATCTCCAAGATTTTTTATGTAATTGAACAGTTATAAAGTACGCCCTATCATGTCAATATATATTCTTACGTACAAGAATATATATATATAGTATATAGTATATGATGATATGCCCCTTTTCGTAGGACTAATTATATTCATAAAAATAAATTTAAATTATCAATACTTTTTTTTAGACAAGACGAAATGTGACAGAGTACTTTCACATCAATAACGTGTATGGTGGATGATTCTTTTAACCATGGTGAAGCTGAGGTAGCACTGTATCACATAACTTGGTGGCCATATCTCAAGATCATGAACAGTCTCAGGCATCCAACAACTTCCTACTACTTATTACGTCGACTCCCGGATAGTCTTGAGTGACGAATCCGTATGTCATACTGATACCATCCACCACCATATATATTTTCTGAGTCGACCCATTATTAATTCAGCCCACTATATATGTAACTCCACAACTTAATAATTAGTTGAGTGGCCGCTCCTCATTGCGGACCTATATATTATTATATTAGGATCGATACTTTAAATCATAGGAAGGTGATTGTGAGAGCACTTCAATATTTTACGTCTCGTTTATTTTTGTAATTCTTTTAATTCATTTCATCTCATCTTAATTAATTATTACAATTTTATTAAATTCTCACACAAAATAAAATAAACAATTCAATTTTTTTAAATTCTAAAATAAAAATAATATTAAAAAAAATATTCTAATAATATTTTATTCAATTTTTAACTTTAATCTCAGTTAATCTTATTTCGTGATCGTGAAAACAAACGAGAATGTGTATCTAATATTGCTAAATAATCACTCCAATATATATGCAGGGAAGGTGATTGTGAGAGCACTTGCTCGAATATTTTAATTTGTTTACGAGCACCTTAATTTGTCTCTTGCATGTTTACATTTTCGTACAGGTTTTATTTTCATTTATTTTTATTACCAATGTTAGCATTTCAAGAAATGTTTTGATTTAAGTGATAGGGTTAATTGCATAATTTGTCTTTGGGGTTTTTACTTTTCACACATTTTATTCTTAATGAAAGCTCATCATGTGTATATTTTAGTACATATATCTATGGTATGTTTATCGATCTATATATTGTCTAATGGGAGATCATGAATTAATTTACATTATTCATGTCAATCAATCAAAACTTGGTAAGTTACTTCTTTATATATGGTCATCATGTCAATGGCTCCATTAAAAATAATAAATAAATATAAAAATAGTATTTTCGAACAAAAAATTTATTTAATACCCAGAAACTTAAAAAACAAGAAACAATTAGAAACAAAGAATATTATTAAAAAAATAAAAATAAAAACAAAGAATCCTAATATTATGAAAAAAACATACGTACATGACTAAGACCCAAAACAAAAATAACATTATAAAAATGTATGTTTCTTAAAAGAAAAAATCTACACAACCTCCACACATCACACTTTTTTTAATTTTTTTTTTCTTTTATCAAATATTTAATATATAAATAATGAATAGAATAATTGAATTAATTTAAAAAGAATAAACTGAAAAAAAATATTAAAAAATTCAAAAATTCAAAAATTTAAAAAAAAAAAAAAAAAGTGGTGTTTGGAGGTTGGGAAGGTTGTGTACCATTGCTCATCTTAAAATTCTCATACGTACATACATACATACATATATATATATATGTATGTATGAAATTTGAAAACTGAAAACTCATATAACTTTTTTTTTGTGAGTGATGCATGTCCCTTAATTCCTATATATTTAGTACGAACATCTAAGACGTCTACTGCGTGGCAACTTAACTAAAACTTGGCAAGTTCAAACAGAGAGAATGGAAAAGCCTTGGAAGGGAAGCTCTCCCCCAGGACGACAATATCCAAAGAAGAAGATCATCATCCACAAGCATATGAGGAATCCAAACGAGGAGGCTGGATTACCATCCCCTTCATTACAGGTCTCCGTCTCTCCCTTTGATCTCTCTGTTCCTCGAATCCTCTCTCTCTCTCTCTCTCTCTCTCTCTCTCTCTCTCTCGTTGTGCTGTATGTTAAACTACTTATCCTGTTCATTTCTTTTAAGTACTTGGTGTAAACATGCATGGAAACTTGCACTGTTTTGAACATGCAGGAAGCATGATGGGTCTTTCCATAGCAGCCGCTGGGTGGGCGTCGAATCTGATAGTTTTTTTAATAACAGAATTTAACGTGAAAAGCATAACCGCTACAAAAATATCCAACGTCGCTCTCGGTTGCAGCAATCTCTTTCCCCTCGCCAGTGCGATCATTGCCGACTCTTTCTTCGGCTCTTTCCCTGTTGTTAGCTTCTTCGCCTTCGTTTCCTTACTGGTAATTAATGTTGTTTTTATTCTTTAAACTTTCTATATGTTCGGGGTAATGATCAATTACTGGTAATGGAAGAAAACTTATAACTAAAAGCTTATCTTGGATGAAATTTAACGCAATTCCTTTTCATCATTTTCTTTCAATTCTTGAGATTACAGGGTATGATCATGTTCACCCTAATGACAACAATACACACCTTGAGGCCAGCACCATGTGCAATTGGCTCATACACGTGTGAAACCCCATCAAATCTTCAATATGCAGTCCTCTACATGACCTTGACGCTTGCTTCACTAGGGCTGGTAGGCACGCGCTTCACAATTTCGACCATGGGAGCCCAGCAATTAGACAAGAACAAAGATCAAGCAACATTCTTTGGCTGGTATTATCTCACTTTGTACGTTGCTAATATAATCAGCTTCACTGCAATTATCTATATCCAAGACAGCGTGAGCTGGGCATTAGGGTTTGCATTATGCGCCCTTGCAAATGCCATTGGCTTAGCCGCACTTGTTCTGGGAAAGAGACTGTATCGCCATGTTAAGCCAAAAGGAAGCCCTTTCATGAGCATAGCTCGTGTCCTGGTTGCAGCCATTAGGAAAAGGAAAGCATCGGGAACGTCTTTTGGAAGCCAGGATTATTATTATTCGGGAACCACCCAGGTGTTGAAAATGGAAGACAGTTCATCAACCAGAAGGTTCAGGTATGATCATTTTTTTAACGCAAAGAGATTAATACATAAAGTAAACTCACAAACTGATGTTATTTTATAGAATCCGTTAGATTTATTTTATAATAAACATAATTTTATAATCTGACGTACCACATCAAGCCACATCAATTTGTGAATTTATTTTTATATAATCACTTTGTGATTAAAGTATTTTCTTTTTAAACATTTCAATGTTTTTTAAAGATTTGTACCCATTCGTTTGTACTTATAATCATGAATTGAGTACTGCGCGCGTATATATAAAACTAAAACTTATAAGGATGAATGTGATGCATGTGACAATTAATGTAATATTTGTCCATGAGATAGCCTTATATGTATACATATATATACATATATATATATAATATGTAGCACTATAGCAGTAGGTTTCAAGTCACTAACCAATATTGTTGTGATAATGCCAAGATCATGATTTGGATCAATTGACAACACCTTGATTTCTTACTAAGAGAACTAATGATCAAATCTTTCCTCCCCATGCATAAAAATAAAATAAAATTGCTTCGATAATAAGCCACGCAGAAATTAGTATGTATATAAATTAAAAAATACGTAAAACAAGGCATATTTTTATATATATCCATCTGCATGGGATGCTCATGATTAGTGGCGATCGACTGGCCATGATATATTGTTTATTAAAGAACGTGGAGTATGTGGCTTTATTAACAATGAAAGCCAACCAAATATTATTATTAGCATTTCAAATATAATTATATATAGAGTTGGTTAACCCGATCAATTTCTTATGATTTCTTTTTCCTTTACGAGTAGTTGTTTAACCGGATTTCCATGCAGATTCTTAAATCGTGCAGCATTGAAAACCGAAAGCGACAAACAATCAGACGGCTCGTATGCAAGATCATGGAGGCTATGTACTATGGAAGAAGTGGAAGGCCTCAAAAGCGTACTCAAAATTATGCCACTTTGGTCTGCTAACCTTTCTTTATGTACCGCATTAGGTATCTTTAGTAGCCTCACAATACTCCAAGCCCTGACCATGGATCGACACCTTGGGCCCCATTTCAAAATCCCAGCTGCATCATTCCTTGTCTTCAACCTGTTAGGAACAACCATCTCAATCTTCCTCATTGACAATTTCCTCCTCCCCACGTGGCAAATTCTCACCCGCCGATATATGACACCCCTCCAACGTATCGGAATTGGCCACGTCATGAGTATCCTTGCCTTTGTAGGGTCTGCCCTGATTGAAACTAGGCGGCTCCATGTGATCCGAGCCCATAAACTCGGAGGCCAACCCGGCATGATTGTGCCCATGTCGGCCCTATGGCTTGCGCTGCCACTCGTCCTTATAGGCGTTGGGGAGGGATTTTATGTACCAGGAGCAGTATTGTATTATCAAGAGTTTCCAGAATCTTTGAAAAGTACATCCACGGCTATAGTATCTTTAGTAATTGGAATTGGGCTTTATCTAAGCACGGCGATTATGGATCTGATAGATAGAACCACGGGATGGTTACCGGATAATATTAATGATGGGAGATTGGATTATGTGTATTGGGTATTGGTGGCGATGGCGGTGGTGAATTTTGGCTACTTTTTAATATGTGCCAAGTTGTTCAGGTACCAACGTAAGGAGGACAATGATCATGGGCCTTCTGGGCTGGCCCACTGATAACAGGTTTTTAATTAGAGTCCTCCTATAGATCAGTAACTGTTCTCCACCCATACCCCCACACGTGTGTTTTATCTTTCCATTTTTTTTTTAAACGCTGAAACATCGTAGCCTGCCTCTTCCTCACTCTCTCTTTCCTCTTCAATTCTGGCGCCACACTTCCCACCTCCAACACAAGTCAGTACTGATCTCTCCTTCCCTCTTAGATCTCATTTCCTTAAGACGGCTCTCTAGCTTATGGCAAATTTAAGGATTATTGTAATTTTTTCAGTCTTTATATGTATCTTCTTCTTTTATTTTCTTCTCTTGTATTTTCTTTTTGTTTTGCTTTATCGGGTTTTCACTTCTGGATCTTGTCATTCCTGATTTGCATGAAGATATGCAAGGAACATGTTCTTGGATTTTTTTTTCCTTTTCTATTTTCTTGCGAAACAAACTTGTTTATTACTGTTAATGTTGGAAATTATTGTAAGTGAAACAAACTTACTTACTTAAGAGTAGAGGTGTGACGGATCCGGTCTGGTCTAGTTTTGGATAAAATTTATAATCAAGTCAGTATATATTGATTTTGCATTTTCTAAAACTGATTACGAATCGGTTACCCTCCTAAACCAGTACCTCCGATCTATCGATTTTTAATAAACTTCTTCGGTCCGGTTTTTCAGTTTTAATCAAATGCAAATTCCTCATAAAAAATTTATTTATAAAAAAAAAATACTTTAGAAAATCTGTTTTATTAAAAATCTGTTTCTATTTACAAAAATCTGCTTTATAAAAAAAATCTGCTTTGTATAAAACATTCTGCTATAAAAAATCTATTTTATCAAAAAAATCTACTATAAAAAAATTATGCTATAAAAAAACTGCAATAAATTCTGCTACATAAAAAAACTGCAAAAGATTCTGCTCTAAAAAAAGTCTACTATATATAATTATAATTTATATTGTTATATATATTATATATAATATAAATATAGAATTTTTAAATATAATTGTGGAAAATTATAGAAATATTATATATAATATGAACACCGAGGCAAACCATCAATAGGTCCAGCAAAAATATGATTATTTTTATATATAATATAAAAATATTATTTAGAATATTTAAAAATTAATTTAAATATATATTATAATGAACCAGTTCAATCCGATCAGGTCCTAAAAGTCATGGAATCGGAACCGGATCGGTTCTGGCCGGTTTTGACATTTTATTCAAGACCCAACCAGTCCAAAACCGGACCCGTTCCACTAGTTTGAACTGTTTTCCAATTAAAACTTACACCCCTACTTAAGAGAGAGAGAATTTTTTCCTGGGCTCAAAAGCATTTTAAATGGGTGAGAGGAACCTGCGTTAGGAAGAAGAAGGAAAAAATAAAGAATTAATTTTTACATCAACCTACACACCACAAACTATAACTTTTTTTATTTATTTTTATTTGTTTATCTTATTAAATATGTATTATATTGATGATGAATAAAAAAATATAAATGTTTCAAGAAAACTAAAATAAAAAAATTTAAAAAAATAAAAAATAGTTTGATATGTGGTGTGTAGGATGATGCAAAACAATGCTAAAAAATAAATAAAATAAAAAATGGTGTGTGTCTTGGCTGATCCAAAACCGTAGCTAATGAGAAACGTTTTCTATTAATTATACATGGATGTATGCAAAAATCAAAGGGTCTTTTCCTCTCACTATTGTGCGATGATTTGAAAATGTTTACTTCTTTTTTCTAATTCTATGTACTATGAAGATTTTATAATTAGGTATACGATGAAGGGAAAAAAAATCAATAATGTCTAAAAAACTCAATTCTTAGTCACCTACGACCCAACATTTATAGTTTATATAAACAGAATATCATTTGGTTTTTATGGCTCAATCTCGATACTAAACAGTTATATGTTGCAAATTTTCAAATAATCAACCAATACGGGTCATTGATTAGCTTGGTGGTGGGTGTGCAAGTTCCACCCCTCACGATTCAAGAAAAATATTAATTTTATATAAAAATTATAAAATTAATAAAATAAAATAAAAAACTCAGAGGTGTGGCTCCACTCATGTTTTATATTGAGTAGTATTCCATATACAAAGAGAATATATAAAAGTAAATTCATAAATTAAAGAAATTTTACGTGATTCATTAATTTTATTTTATAATAAAAATAACTTTACGGTGCTTGTGCATTCTACGACTGTATGTAGTATTACTCTCTTACATAACACGTCAAGTCATGTCATTTTGTAAATTAATTTTTACATAATCTCTTTATAGTTAAAATATTCATTTTTATAATTAAAATAAAATTCTACTCATTAACTATATACTACACACCTGTTAAAGGATAGAAATAAAATAAAAAATAAAGATTCACGTCAATAAGTGTCAATATTAAAATTTAAATATTATAAATTAAATTATGTCATATAAATTATGTATCGTATAAAGTTATTCAAATAAGGATAATACTTATCCCAAATAGAAAAGCCACCAATGGTAGTTACCGATTGTTTTGTTTTGTTTTTTTTACTTAATAATTAAACAAATATTTTGTAATGATATTGTCAACTTTTAAATGTTTAAGAATAGAAAAAAAATGTACAAAAAAAAGCTAATGGCCTTCTCAGGTAGAAAGTCCTGTATACAAACACATCCGCATCAGCTTATTCAAAGTACTTTTCATCTTTAAATTTAACCAATTTTGAAATTGTTGGCCACATTGAATTAGCCAAACCCTTTTCATCTTAAATATAAGCTATATTCATCTTATCTTTCTTTCTAAATATGAAAAGTCCTGTAGGAAGTCTAAATCTCTTTGTTTATTATATTTCGACTCCCTCTCTCTCCTGTGGTTCTTCTTCTTCTCTTTTCCCGCATCTCTTCATTTTCTTTTTCCATTCTCTCTTCCGCGTCTCTTCTTCTAATATTTTTTTCTCTTCTTCCATTTCTCGTGTCTCTTTATTCTCTCTTTTGTTCAATTTTTTTTTCTCTTCTTATTCACTCTCCCGCATCTCTTCCATTTTTCTCTTTTTCTAGTTTTTTTTTTCTCCTTTTTTCTCTTATTCTTCCCTTTTCACTTCCTTTTCTCCAGCACGGCATTGTGGTTCAAAAAGCTTCTTTCTTTCTCTTCAGCGGCTATTTACTCCAGTACGGCACCGCGACAACTTCTCTCCATCACGGCAAGTAATAATACGGTAAAATTCGAAACTTTAGCCTTGATTTTGTTGATGTTGTTTGGGTTTAATTTTGTTTTCATTTTTTTTTTCAATTTCTAGTTTTGATTTTAACATGGTTTTTTGCCCTTTTATTTTATGAAAGACAATAGTTTTGATTTTCAAACGGCTATTTTATGAATAGAAATATTGGATCTTCTGTTTCATCACAATGAAAGAAAGATATTATTATTTTTATCATAATATTTATGCTTTGTGGACAGTCAGCTTATGAAAGTGCTCTCTCAAGTTTAATTTCGATTTTTGTTGTAAAAATAAAAAATAATAATATTTTATTATTATAGAGAGTGTGATAATTAATCTAATATAGACTTCAAATTTTAAATAATAAGTTAAAAAAAAATAAAATATCAATCCAATGCTAATGTAAAGATCATGATCCAACACTCTTATTCTTCAAATCACCATGCTGTACTCTTTCTATACGACAGCTGCCATTTATCTTGATTTGGATTTAGAGATAAGTAAAGATAATTAATGATTAGTATAATAAAATATTATTTTTTTATATTATTAATTTTTTAAAATTTAAAAATATTGTATTGTTTATTATATTTTATATTAAAATTTTAATAAATTATATTAATTAGAAAAGATGAAATGAGTTTTGAATCGGCACCATCGTTCTGTTCAGTGCGACTGGGTTATATTAATAAGATAAAATTCTTCAAATCACCATCGTTACCCCGCGGAGCAATGTCA